>CAJUXJ010001150.1:0-19262 GCA_910589775.1 Avena eriantha
GGGAAGAGCCATGCCACCATGTTTTGTGAGTATATATCAATTAAATATAATTAGCTCATACTTTTGTCTTGTTAAGATCTGATATATGTTTCTAATGTGCAGGCTTATGACAGCATATACACGAATTACATCCCATCGGTTTGGGGACCCTGAGTTTTCCCGTTCCATGTCAGTAATCATTGATATTTGTTTCATCCTTTTGTTGTAGATTATAGTTCATGATGTAGATTAAGTTCAAACATTATGAATGGATAATGACAGGAAAGATGCATTCTTTCTATTTATCTATCGCTATCCACATGACACACATATGTGCAATAAATAGGAACTAAAATTTATAGAATAGAAATGATATGTGAGGCCTTTTACTATGTGGTAACAAAACAAACAATGGGGCTGCATCTTTTAGCTGGTATAGAATGATCTCAAATCTTGGTGAGATGAGTTGGGTGCTTCCTTCTACCACATAACACATGAGTATTTTTCCTGTGAAACTATAGTGAATTCGACATGTAATTTTTTGTTTTCATTTTTCTATGAATATGAACATGTATCTAAATTTAATGTTCTACATATTCCGCAGCAACGCGCGGGTATCAACTAGTCCTAAAATCCCTCGAATGAGATAATAAAGAACCCAAAGCAAATGTAGGTGCATCATTTATGACTAAAACTATTAGTGAAGCTAATGTCATATTATAATCATGTTATAAAATTATGGTCAATGACATAATGAAACAACACCTACTACATATATGAAGGTCAATTCAGTTGAGGAAGTAGAATCTTTAAATGCTAAGGTTGACACTTTGATTCCTCTCATGAATAAAATAATATAAACAACGTTCCTCTGCAACATCCAGTGAAAAAATATGAAAGTGTAGATGTCGACTACATAAGAAACTTTGGTAACAATTGGTATGGGAACAACAACTACATCAATAATGCTTATCCTATACCACCTTATGCTCCTAATAATTATGGGACTCACCCTTTTGTCTTGTATCCTAATGTTAGTGATAGGTGGAAACACACATCAGGATTTCCTATTTTGTTTTCTTTTTTGTTTCTTCTCTCTCTTTTTTCTGGTTTCTAGATTTGAAAAAGTTCAAATTTGAAAAATATTTAGATTTTAAAAAATTCAAATAAAAAATAAACAGCTTAAAGTATTCATATTTGAAAAAGTTTAGAATAAGAATTGTTCAGATTTTAAAAATTCAAGTTATTAAAATATTTAAATGAAAAAAATAAACTCTACCTCTTATTGGGTTGCTCCCATGTGGCCCATGAAGGATGCGCCAGCGGATGCTATTCTATCCCGCGGGACGGAGATATGTATATAGACTTTTTTTATTAAAAAATGGTGGGGATGGAGATATGGATATAGACTTTTTTTTTTTAAGGCTTATATGAGTTCTACCGTGATTGAGTGTGCATCAAATATTATTTGATTGCAGTAATGTCAAAAAACTTCTAAGGAAAATTAGAGCAAACCAAACAATCAATGTATAGCAATTTGCTGTTAAAAGATTTTAATCCACAAATTTCCCTGTTGAAACCAGTTCTGTTTAGACAAAAGGGCAGTCTTCCGATGGGTCACCAAATACCCAGGGACCTCATATGCAGGTAACAGAATTTCTTTATGTGACGTGCACAACCCAACTGCCATCGTGACAGTACGGAGCAATCCAATCGGGCAGTCGAACAGACCAAATCAAGTCATCACCGAGCTCGATCGCCCCGGTCTCCAACATTCATACCCCACTAGAACGTGAGTGATAATGATACGCAGGCTACAACCGTCACGACAGGGACACAAAAGGCACACGGTGACATCTGACACGGCACCTTCCAAATGAACTCGTTTCACAGGATTGCAACCGATTCCATCCGGCGCCTTACATCTCCTTTTTCACCTATATCCTTCTTCACATGTCAAATCTACACGACAGACAGATCAGTCAATTCAGGTCGCACAACAATGTTCCCCCACCCCAAACCAACCCAACACAAGTTCCACCCGCCAGAACAGATTCAGGACAACGACGCGCAGCGCTAGCTAGCTATTTCATGTTCGGCTTCGGCGAGTAGCGGAACGGGGAAGCGCGGGGGCCATCGGACATGCTCCTCATCGGCTGCGGTCCGTTCGCCCGCGCGAACGAGCCGTGCACCTTGAGGCTATGGCTGCCCCGGCTGTTCATGCTGCTCGAGTGCGCCATCCTCTCGGCCTGCATCGTTTGGTAGAAGTAGGAGGAGCTCGCCATGTCCTTGAGGTTGAGCAGCGGCTTGAGAGCTTCGACCACCTGGCTCATCAGTGGCCGGGCTTTGGGGTCACGGCTCAGACAGGCGCGTGCTAACTGTGCCGCCTTCTGGGCACCTTTGACCGAGAAGTTGCCCTCCAAGCGAGGGTCGACTAGCTTGTAGAAGCGTTGTCTCTCTCCTAGGAGGGGGCGTGCCCACTCAACAAGGTTGTGCTCGCCGTTTGGACGATTCTTGTCCATTGATCGGCGTCCTGACATCATCTCAAGCAGCACCACGCCAAAGCTATAGACGTCGCTCTTTGATGTCAAATGACCTGACAAGTTGGAAAAATATGCAACAAATTTATGAGATTAAGTAAACATTACAACAAAGATTGCACAAGTACCTACTGCTAGGATGAAAAACGTATCCAACTAAACAAACAGCATTATAAAAGCCAGTACCAGTATTGCCATTAATTTGAAAACACAACGAGGATTTGCATTAGCAAAATAGGTAAATTTTGGTAGGACTAGTAGAAAATAGTATTTTTTTGCCAGGAAATCTGGTATAACTGAGGACATTGAGATATTCCTGCATGCACGAATGGATACATTCAGATTAGTTAGACCCGACATATTCACTACTATTTGAAGCTTTGTGTAATACGAAAGAAATTGCTCAAATCATATTCATGACATTTACTACTATCATCAAAATCCCATCCAACAGCATCATCTCCATATCTTAAAGTATACCAACAACAAAGATCAAATGGTGCATAACCTAACTGAGAACTCTAAATCACCAAAGCTAACTTGTTTGTAAGTATCTTTCACTCTCTCGGAGTTGGCAAGTTATATCTGATGAAGAACTTACCTGTCATGACATACTCTGGAGCTGCATACCCGTAGGTTCCCATTACTCGAGTAGACACATGAGTTTTGTCACCTACAGGACCATCTTTGGCAAGCCCAAAATCTGAGAGCTTTGCATTATATTCCTGCAAGAGCACATGTAAACATATCAAATAACAGGATGCAACTACACGAGTCATATGATCCAAAACCCATTTCATGGATTCAATACTTACCGCATCTAACAGTATATTAGATGTTTTAAAATCACGATAAATGACTGGTTCTTGCTTCTTCATGAAGGAAGGAAAGACCCTGTGCTGCCCCAAGAGCAACCTTCATTCTGATGGACCATGGGAGAGGAAGAGACCCTACAGATGAATCAGAATTCATGTAAGCTTCAAATTTCTACCCAAGTAATTAGTCCTTTTCAACTGAATGCAATAAGCAAACACTTGGAACATGTCCTCTAATATGGTAATCAAAAGGTGAAAAGCTTTAAGAAAATTTAATGCTTCATTACATACTTCTGAATAGATGATTATCCAAACTTCCACGTGGCATAAATTCATATACCAGCAATCTTTGGTCATCTTCAACACAATATCCAATCAATCTGACCAGATTAGGGTGGTGAAGATTACCAAGAAAATCAACTTCTGCCTGCAAAGAACGACACAAAGTATAATAGGGGCAGAATTATTGTGAATCGCAATGAAAATAGATAAGCAAAAATGAGCAAAGTAAGAGTCTTGCTTCGGTGTCCCCCCTAGACAAAAAACTCGGCCAGATAGCGGGTTTGGGTCCTTCTTCTATTGGTTGATACGGGTGAGATCTCCCCGAAAAAAGGGTTACGTACAGGAGATCGGCATAGGAGGCGAGCGGGATCGTACGATCTGGTGGAGTAGAGGCGGTTTGTGCAGGCCGAGTCACATCATGTACAAGACCAGCTGTTGCTAGTCGTACTACCAGTGGATAGAGGGGTCGTTTGAAATAAAAAGGAAAATAATCTGTTGCATGGAAGATATGCCGTGCTCCAATCCTAATTAATGTTATCACATTTGTTTAGATTCGGATATATCTAGTCATGTTTTAGTGCTAGATACATCCGAATCTAGATAAATCCGAGAACAATAATTAGGATCAGAGGAACCCCTACTTCGGCCGCCAGGTTCATCACCACTGCGTCACACGCGGACTCCATCACGCAAGTCTCCAACGCCGATGATTTCGAGGATCCATCCATCCTCGGGATCTTTGACTCCGACTCCAGATCGGAGTCCCCCGACGAGGCCTGCACCAGATCCAATCGCTATAACGCCATCTACATGGTGGGTAGCAGTGCGCCTCCAGATCCCTTCACCACGCCCCTTCCGACGACAGCAACGACGACAGAAGTCGAGGAACACCGCCAACAGCTGGAGGCAGCGAAGGAAAGGCAGCATGTCGAGCGCGAAAAATTTCTCCTCGAGCAGCAAACAACGCGGGAGTTATCGCTCTACCGCCAGCGCCGCATCAGGAGCCGCCTCAACCCCTATGTTCAGGGGCATACAACCCGAGTCTGCTCTGGTCACCATGGTCACAGAACCCAGCGACTAAACCACAAACCAGGGTTTCGCTAGAAAAATCACCGCTGAAACGCCAGAATGCCACAAAAACTTGCAAATGACCCTAGTATGTGTCCACAAGTGTGTTGGAATGTCCGTAGATGCAATGTCTAGCTCGGGTATGACCGTCCTCCCACGCATGCGTTGACACTCACCAAAGTGCTGGACCTATAGGCATAATCTCCCGCTAAGGGTCGAATGGAGGTAAACCGGTGAAATCTTCAAACCAACCTTGGTTTCCCATGTTTCCATGGACTAAACGAACATAAACAAATGAATAAGTCAGTCGGTCAACCCTCGTACAAGAAACGCTATGTGGTCAGATCTACGGGGCCCACAAACTAGGGTTTCGCTGAAAAAATCACCACCGGAGCACCGGAATGCCACGAAAACTTGCAACTAGCATATGTCCACAAGTGTGGTGGAATGTCCATAGATGCAATGTCCAGCTCCCGGGTGTGTGACCGTCCTCCCACCTGTTTCCTTCTGTTTGACACTTAGCGGGAGATTCGTCCTACAGGTCCAGCACTTCGGTAATTGTCAACGCACATGTGGGAGGACGGTCACACTCGGGAACTAGACATTGCATCTAGTTTTCGTCGGTCAGTTGCAAGTTTTCATGGATTCCGACGCTCTGGCGGTCCTTTTTCAAGCGAAACCCTAGTTTGTGGGCCCCGTAGATTTACCCCTAGCTTTTGCCGTACGAGGGTTGACCATAGATCTAAACCCTAGCTTTTGGTCAACCCTCGTACGGGAAAAGCTAGGGGTAGATCTATGGGGCCCACAAACTAGGGTTTCGCTGAAAAAAGGACAGCCGGGTCTGAATTCCTCGAAAACTTGCAACTGACCCTAGCACATGTCCACAAGTGTGGTGGAATGTCCGTAGATGCAATGTCTAACTCCCAGTTCTGATTTTTTTTTCTTTTTTCATAGTGCATTGAAATACATTGTTTCCTTCAGATTTCCACACAATACACATAAGCTGAGACTGTTTGTTCAAACATGTCAGGTGCATCATTGACGTTTGTTAAAAAACTAAAACATTGGACAATACAAGAAAATATTACTTCCTCTGATTCTAATTAGTGTTCTTGGATTTATCTAGCACTAAAACATGACTAGATACATCCGAATCTAGACAAATCTGAGAATATTAATTACGATCGTGGAAGTATGTTAAATTAGAAAAATTACACACGCATATCTACCATGCATTTGTTAACAAATTATTTTCCTTTTTATTTCAAACGATCGCCTCTATCCACCGGTAGTACGACTAGCAACAGCTGGTCTTGACCGTCTTGTACACCATGTGATCCGGCCTGTACAAACCGCCTCTACTCCACCAGGTCGTACGATCCCAACTTTTTTTCCCAGGGAGATCTCCTATACGTAGGTAGTTAGGACTCCATCTCCACCCGGTATTAACCAATAGAACGACCCAAACCCGCTATATGGCTGAGCTTTTTGTCTAGGGGGGACACCGAAGCAAGACTCGCAAAGTAAACATAGCTTGAAGTAACAAAGCACGTACCACCCATTCTTTGTGTCCTTGAAGACCATCATGATTGAGTGTCTTGACAGCAACTGTAAGACCTGTACCAGGTTTCACAGGCGCAGTTCCATTCTCTTCAATCCACCCTTTGAACACACACCCAAAACCCCCTTCACCAAGAAGACTCTCGGGTCTGAAGTTCCTCGTGGCACATTTTAGGTCATTGAATGCAAACTTGCGCAATTTAGAGGAGACCTTTATTTCATCTCCAGCTTTAGATGCTGATGAACTGCTCTCGGCATTACTAGTAGATGTCGAGCCTGAGACTACTGATGCAACTGGTTGGTTCCTGCTACCATTTTCTGTTGACTTTTCTGCTGTTCCATGAATAAAAACAGTTAGGATACCATAATAATACAAGAAAGTACCCACAATACAATATGAAGAAACAAAGTTTCAACTTATACAACAAAGTCTGAGCAATGGCCGAAGGACACCGTGAAGTGTAAGTCTAATTATGGGACATGGACAACACAAAAAAAATACAATTACGTCGCATAGTATTACCGATCTCCCTAAGAGATTTTTTTAAGTGCTTGGGAGTCAAAAGATCTGTTCATTAACAATAATGCATCCACAGTAAGAGGTACTTGTAGAAAGCTATTTATGTGGTCGGACAGGTACTAACTTAAGATAAAAGGATGAGGCTCTACTTGGCAGCGCCGCACCGTTTGTCTCAGTTTGCAGCGGCCCTAATCCCCTCCAAGTGCCCAAATCACCTGTTATGCGCCCGTAATAACGTCCTAGCTACCGGCGGCAAGCGAATACGTCAGCACGCGCTCCTCCCGCGACATGCAGTGACTGCAATGACGGTCATACGGTTTTCCATTTCTAACTAAAATATGTGAACTGTTCAGTATACTAACCTATGCCACCACCGTTCATAGGATTCCCACGCTTTTGCCTTTTTGCATGTACACGGTTATAGCAATTTATTTCACGTGAGATTTTACATGTAAATCATTTCCAGATTAACGTGAAAATATGGAACAATGTGAACAACATCCTAATATATTTCACAAAAATGATTTGAACTCTGATTTATGATTGGATTATGAAAGGTTTTGTTATTATGGGATTACCAAGGTGGTATTATTGGGTTGTCTAGTCAACAACTATTCAGATTTAGCAACTAGGAACATCTATCATTTTTCTGAATGATGCTATCAAGTTTTTAAATTAGAAACAGACACTAGATTTTCCAGAAACAACTGCTGGTTTCTTTAGAAAGTAACTTCCAGTTTTCCCGAAAAAACTGTTGCTAGGTTATCCAAATGTAGCTACCAGTTTGTTTACAAATACTTGAAAGATTTCTCTATACAGTTATGAGGTTTAAAACAGCTACCAAGTTCTGAAAAAGCAGCTACCAGTTGTTTACAAACACTTGTCAGGTTATTTGAAACATAGCTACCAAGTTCTCGAAATGCAGCTACCAGTTTTTTAGGAACACCTAACAGGTTTCCCTATTGAGCTGCGATGTTATTTGAAAGCAGCTACCAGTTCTCGAAATGTAGATACCAGGTTGTTTAGGAACACCTGCCATGTTTTCTTATATAGCTGCCAGGTTTTCGCTAACAGCTATCCGATTCCAAAAAATGTAGCTACCAGGTTGTTTAGAAACAATTGCCAAGTTTTCCTGTACAGCTGCCAGGTTTTCAGGAAACAACTACCAGGTGGGGAGCAAGGAAATAGTAACGCAGGGATGTAAGGTGAGGAATGGGAGGAGCAGTGGAGCACAGATGGCTTAGGAGAGGATCACCTAAAATGATCAAAGTGACTGGTTGACAAAGGATTGCAGCCACGGGGAGGCTATTAATTAACAAATTAATCTTGTTTACACAAATCTCATACTAGAATGCCCTTCTACAAATCAATTGCTGTTGAGTGGAGATATCTGGTAGTACCTTTCAAGCATCGTAAAATATCTCGATCATAAATAAATACCTAGTTGGATAGTCAACCATTTTTAGATATTTCCAGTGAAGAAATAGAAATAGGTTTCTCTGAAGGAAAAGGAAAGAATGGTTTCTTTTATTCTTCACTACGAGCAATAGCACCTGACAAAGGTGGTTTTAAGGGTTGCAAGTTAATATACACGACATAAAAATTACAGATCAACATGCCAACTGGAGTCCTTTCACATATCTTTCCATCTGTTTTAGTAAGGACTTTAGTTCCAAGATATATATCCTCGGATTAAAGGAAAATTCAGTAGCTGACTTCACTCATTCTTCCTATATCTTCTGAAATAACATCTAGCAAATGGAGAAGAATCAACTAAGGGTGTCATTTAGGTATTAGAGCTGTTGCTTTCTAAAAATCACTTTGGATTATTAACTACATAAAGAGGTCCATTCTAGGACCATATTATAAACGCTTAACCAGAATTGGAAATGGTCTGAACAAGTCCACATAACTAACTAGATTTTACAGGAGTTTACAGAACATACAAATCCAAAGGCAGGACCTAAATTATTTATCTATCTGAGATCTAACCATGTATTGTTTTTAAGTGAAATAGTTGACACCAGCTAAACCAAAAGAGCTTCATAAGGCAGCTATCTTTATCTCTTCAGCACAAGTATCCACATGTTGATGCAGTGAAACAGTCTCGATGAAAATGATTGACAAAGCGGATACTTTTTTTAAATCACATTCACACCTGAGATGACGATAACATCATAAAAGTAGGTCAGGTGGCTGAGCCTAACAAATCAACAACCATTGTACATCACAGACGACAGTGATATCTGGTTACTTGCGCACCATTTCTGTGCAATTGTTACCAAATTAGTGCGACTAGTGTGGAGCAAAATAGCCACATGCTACTTCTAATATAGATACTCCTGAGATCACTCATGCCACTGGTGCCCACATGCACACCTGCTCCTCCAGGAGTTCCATCTCCAATAGCACATTAATTAGGTGAAACATGAACTGCAGCTCCAGCTAGAGATACGGCGCTGAATGTTCGGTAGGATTCGCCAACTACTTGGTGATTCGTGTATTTTGTCGGCTTGTTATACTGACTACTAGTACATTTGTACATCCATTGCTCGACGTCACGGATCCGGCCAAGAATAGTATCCCCAGCTGTGCGTGCAACCTAGTTCACTCAAACTCTCCAGCAATTTGACCAACAAACCACACACAATATCATCAGCGTTAACCATTTAACAAACTATGACCAAGACCAACAACGGCACGCGTCACATCAACCTAATTGTCCAGAAGGGCACTGTGAGAGGGACATTACCGCCGTGCGTGCTGGCACTGCTGGTGGAGGTGTCGACCTTGGAGCGCGGCGGCCGTGGGCAGCTCCCCGTCGGCCACAGCCGGATGCAGCATCCGGTGGCGACGCTCGTGTCGTCCTCGCCCTTCCGGGCCAGGCGCTTCCCTCGCCTGCTGCTGCTGCTGCTGCGTCTGCGGCGGCACCATCCCCACCTCTCCCGCTCCTCCTCGCCAGAGCTCTCCCAGCCGTCGAACTGCCCCAGCTCCGGCGGAGCGAGCCCCATGGCCCTCCTCCTTCACAAACAGAGAGGCTGGCAAAGATCCCGCCGCCACTCCTCCAAATCGCGCCGAATCAGCTCGCTCCCCCGCACGAGCGCCACCAGATCGGCCTCGGAGAGCACCAAACGCCCACCTCCCTCCGCACGAAACCGCCGAATCGGCCCGCCTTCCTCCGCCACCGAAGCACGCCCCTGAAACCGAGCCCCTTCCACCAAATCCCGTCAAATCACACCCGTCCCCAGGCACCAACGTACCAGCCACGCCTAACCAGCGCGTCTCCTCCAGCGGCACCCCCGCCCCCACGGAGCCTGGCGCAGGGCCACCGCATGAGGCACGCCTACCGAGCAACCGAAGCAAGAGGTCGGGTCCCCGGGACGCGGCGGCGCACCCAGCTCCTCTCCGGCGGCGGCTGGCGGGGTGGGGGCAGAACGCAGCAGCAGCCAGCAGTGAGAACGGGAGAGAGAAGAGGGAGTGGGGAATAATTAGCGAGAGAATAATGGATGGATTGTGGAGAGAGAGAAAGAGGAGAGAGAGGGACAGAGCAGCGGGGGAAAAGCACAAATGTTCCTCGCTCCTTTTCCGAGCACGTGGCCGACGTGGACTCCTTTTCCAGCGTGCGGCGGCACCTGTCCCGCCGGGCCCGCACGGCGCGCGGATGACCTGGCCGAAGACGTGGTGCTTATGTGGCTGATGGCTCTTAAAGCAAGTACACTAAAGCCATGTCAGCTGGCTATAAGAAGTAAAATATAGTATTTGTGCTACGTAAGAGAGAGAAGAGGAGAGAGAAGAGGAGTCGGTTGTATGTTAAGAGCCAGCTCTAGCACGTGCTCCTAGGTGCTTTGTGAGAGTGAAATGTGGGCCACGTTTTAAAAAGTAGTACATCATTTTGTCCAACTATTGTACGTGTTAACTATACTACTGACTACAGATGATGTGGCAACATCTTATAGCCAACAACCGGCTACACTATTAAACTTGCTCTTACAGAATGGGAACTCTCTTGGGACGCAAACGTTTGGAGCTCCGGGCAGTAGATAGTCCGCTTTTTTAGACCGGTCCAAGTGGAGTATCATAGCTTATTATACCTGCCATGTTGATAAAAATCTGATGTGGCACAACAATTAATAAAGAAAGTGATGATTAGAATATCATAGGTAGATACCGTATCATAGCGCGTAAAACTAGAAAATGTACATACAAATAAATCTTATACACAATTTTGCATTGAGATTCTACAAATCATTAAATAGTACTAGTATGATACTATCATATGATATGATACCATACTATGGAGATAGTATCATACACTAGTATCATATGCATGATACTAATAGTATGACTAGCATTAACCATTCAAAAATAACGGTTTGAAGTTTTAAAAAAATTGGCTAAAAATTCTAGACGTTGAAAATAATGTACTTCATAAATCTGAAAAACTCTTAACTTGAAATACTAATTATTTTGCGTTGCACTATGGCAAAATCTGACAGCTAAAGTAGGGTGCAAAAAATGGATACTGCCATATTTGTCGTATTTTGTCATTTTCGTTAAGCCTAGATATTTTATCATTTTCGTTAAGCCTAGAATATAAGGTATTTTGAGTTGAGACTTTTGTGTTGGTAGAGTACATCATTATCTATGTCTAGAATTGTTTTCACATTTTTTTGCAACTTTGAAATCATGTTTATAAAATTTGAAAAATAAAGGGCTTCATGTAGCCCCGGCTCTAAAATGATTTTTTTTTTGCGAATGTATAAAACGATTATCTGACAATCTTGCTCTTACTTTGCTCCCTTTTTCTTGCGAATTTCTGTTACTCCCTCCAACCCAAATTAGTTGATTTAGATTTGTCTAGATTCGAATGTATCTAGACTTGGGATGCAAAAAACAAGCTGGTTTTTTCCGTAACACAAGCTGAAAGTATGCAAAAAATAATCACACAATTTCAAAGTGGCAACATAGGGATGCTCTGCCCTGTGAATTTTGTAGAGGGGCTAATTCGTTTGTAAAATTCCCTTTTACGAATCTCTCTTACGTCTGAGCAATATTTATTTTTATTTTTGCAAAAATATGCATGTTATTTCCTTAGGATTTGTATCTATTTACCTTGCAAGTAGGTAGTCGCTTTAGCCTTGCAAAAACTAGTTGTGCGCGTATCCGTACAATACGGTACGTTGACTGACTGCGGCGGCGCGTACACAACTACACATGGACTGTCACATGCACCGGCAATAACTGCAGATATATATAGTATGTTTTTGACTACTGGCCGTGCAGCTATTAGAACAAGGCAAGACTCTTCCGCAAGAAGAAATACGAACGCTAGCATGTCACGCAAGATGCCCACAAAACTCCGTCAGAACGCGTACATTGTTAGTCCATCTGTCACTGTGCTTACAGTAATGTCAAACAGCAGTCACATGTCGGTTGGTTCATCTCTCGGGCAATCTAGGCTGCTTCCTAGTTTTGTGTGTTTTGACATGTGTCACTTGTTATAAAAATTAGATTATTATAACTTTATTTAAAGATGAATTCATTGATATAACTTTCATTATATGATCCATGTTTCGTTCACCAAATTGATGATCAAACTTAGATCTTAACAAGCGTGTGCGGCATCTAAATGTGCGGAGGGAGTATTTAGGGCGTGTTTGATAGGCTATACGGCCGTTTCCTGCACCTAGCAGCAGAAATAAGCCCGTTTGAAGAAATGCACGGTGGACCGAACTCGCACCGCACGGGTTTTAAAGTATCCGGAAACTTGTCCCGCTAGGAATGCCAAAATCGAACGTTTTTGCGGGAACAAACCCTGGGGATCCAAGAGACGGCACGAGGCTGCACGGGGAGAAGCGCGATGCATCAAGAACGCGCGCCATAAATCCCCTCACCACTCTCACTCTCCCCCTTAGCAACTATTCCTTCTTCTCTCCCCTCTTACCGTCGGCGGTTCCTCTACCGCCGACAGATCCAATACCACTGCAAGGGCAGCAGACGGTGGCGGATCGAGAGCAAGTATTGCGATCGTATTGCCGGTTGCGGCAGCTTCTTCATCGGCAGATCCGGTGCTCCCGATCTACAACAATGACGGTAAGGCCTAAAACCACCCTATCTTTGCTTTTGCACCGCAGATCTAAATGTTAGCTTGTAGCTCTGAGCGTATAATCGACATGCACGATAGATTTGTGCCCATTTTTCGCTCTTTTGGCCAATTTATGATAGGGTTTTTCTTAGATGTTTTGTACTGCGAGTGGTGCCTTCCTGAGCACTAGATCTATAGATAGTTGTTCAATCTATGCTTATAACTGGCTAGATTTAGGCAGATGTTCTAATTAAGGTTTCACCGATAGGAAAAACTGGGGATTTTGCACTATTCATCTTATTTTTTCTAGGCCGATGATTACAACACATTTTGTGTCCAAGATACCAAGGGGTTGCATGTAAACATGTCTATTATGATTGATCTTGGACACACACGACCTACTATGAGGCGGTAATATTTGTTCTACAACTACGGTAGTGTCGATGATTAATTATGCAGCACAATGAAATGAAAGGGATGACCCTTCGAACCGTGTTCTTCCATCTATTCTCGATCATGGAACTTGGTTCGGTAGGATCACCGCTTCCTATTGTATGTGCTTTGAAATATGAGGCAGGATTTTGTGTTTGTTATTTAGTTTTGGCCGATGATTTAAACTGTCGTCGAATGTGACCGAGGGGTGAATATGTAGTACCTCGAATCGCTCATAACAAACAATGTTGTGCATTGTCCTCGATAATGCATAATCATCTCCTCGGTGTTGATGTCTACGCACTTCTATTCTTGTAGATAGTTGTTGGGCCTCCAAGTGTAGAGGTTTGTAGAATAGTAGCAAGTTTCCCTTAAGTGGATCACCCAAGGTTTATCGAACTCAGGGAGGAAGTGGTCAAAGGTATTCCCTCTCAAGCAACCCTGCAATCAAGATACAAGAAGTCTCTTGTGTCTCCAACACACCCAATACACTTGTCAGGTGTATAGGTGCACTAGTTCGGCAAAGAGATAGTGAAATACAAGTGGTATGGATAATTATAAGTGGTAACGGTGATATAAGATAACTTGATGGCGTGGAAAAGACTAAAGTAACACTGAAATAAAGATAGCAGCAAGCAAACATGTAACAGATCTAGTTGTAAACGGTGTTTCAATGCTTAGAAACAAGGCCTTTCACTAGTGAACACTCTCATATAAATATATTCTTCTTTATGATACTACGCTGAACTACTCTCTGGTTGAACACTCTATCGATGTTAGGGCTATAACAGCACACCTCAAAGTAAGCCTTTCCCATCTAGATAACCCCACACTGTCACCTTGATTACTAGATGAGTCCAATAACACCACAATTTTATAAAGACGTCCAACTCCAAATATAACTCATAACAAGTATTTGTAATCTCTAGCCTAAGTGCCACCATGGTGTGCACGCTGTCACTTTCACACACATGGGGAGAGCAGAGATCTATTAAAGCACTTGAGTAGCAAGGTAGATCTATAGATTACAAGCTCATGACCACAACAAGATCATGCATAGAGAGAGAGAGATGAACACATAGCTATCGGTAGAACCCATAGCCTCGAGAGAGAACTATTCCCTCCTCATCATGGGAATCGGCAATGGTGATGGAGATGTCAGTGGAGATCGATGGAGATGGCTCCGGGGGCACTTCCCCGTCCCGGCAGGGTGCCGGAACAGAGACTTTCTATCCCCCGAATCTCCCCTTTGGTGGCGGCGGCGCTGCGGAACTTTTCGTGGCTGGAGGCTTGATTATTTAGGGTTTTTGCATCGGGAGGCTTCTTATAGGCGAAGAGGCAAGGTCGGTGGGCGGCCAGGGGTCGGTGGGCGGCAGGCTTCTTATAGGTGAAGGGCTAGCCCGCGCCACCACATGGTGTGGCCAGGCCCTGGCCCTCCTCCGTCTCGTCTTCTGGCTCCGTGAGTCTTCCGGTAAAATATCGACTTTGAGTTTTGTCCGTCCAATCCGATAATATTGATTTTCTGACTTCCTGGAACCAAAACACAGCAGAAAACAGAGAAACTAACACTGTGGCATCTTGTTAATAGGTTAGTCCAGGAAAGTGTATAAAAAGTACTCCAAAGTGTGAACAAACATAAGAAAGTAGACTAAAACCAAGCATGAAGCATCAAAAATTATAGATACATCTGCAATGTATCAACATCCCCAAGCTAACTCCTGCTCGTCCTCGAGTAGGTAAGTGATAAAAAAGAAGATAATTTTGAGGTGACATGCACCATCATAAACTTGATTAAAGTATTTGTAAAACATTCAAAGAAAATTAGCACGAGGAGAGGAAGAAGGTAGAAAATGAAGAAGCCATTGGATGTGAAGGCCTTGGCACCCAGGCTGCGGAAGAAGGCTGTTGGCAATGAAGATGCCTAGTAATGTGTTGAACTTGAACCTATATATGTAATTCTGTTAAATTCTGATCTCTCTGTGTGTGGCACGTTGCTGGGTGAACACAATCTACCCACGTTCTCTGAGTAAAATGTACCCGCGACTTAAGGGTTTGGAAAAGCCCGAGTCAGTAGTTGAATCCGAAATTGTGATTGTGCCACTGCTATCTGAAAACAAGGATCCACCGGTTCCACGATTGCTGAGGGGCAGGAGGTCTCCAAATACGACGGAATGTAAGTGGCACATAAATAAATTATTTAAGCTGCCATACACTCCACGAAGCAGCAACTTATTTCAGATGCTGCACAACGACGTGACAACATAAACAGCAAATGTTCTCACTGATAATGCCAGATGAGGAGGAAATGGGTACCACTTTCTGGCCTAATCTTGAGCCCGTCTATCTCACCGCCTCTCTGCTCTACATCCCCGGCATCTGGCGAAGCTCCCGGATCTCCAGTAACCGGGTGTACGTGCTTCCACTTTATAAATTGTGGGTTGTGCCATTTGCCTGCGGCACCATCCACGTAGATTACTGTTTAAACAAACCACCAATGTCAGAATCACTAATAGAAAAGGTGTCTTTGGTCCACGGTTACATTCCCAATCCGGGACAGAGATCTAAAGCGAAGCAGAAATTGATCTAAATCACAATTCTTCCACAAATTAATGCGGGGTTAGACAATTTTTCCTCCCTGGAATCCGGGACCAATAGTTCAGACCGCTAGGTCAACAAGTACAAATATTACAACTAAAAGGCATGGAGCTTAAGCTAAATAGAACTAGTTATCACACATCTCCTTGATCTTCCTAATCTTGGCCCGATGCGCATCTTCCTGCGGAGAGCAAGGATCGAATTGTCTGCTCATTCCTTTTAGCATCTTCCTTGCACAGCTTCAATTGTTTCTCTGCATTTTTCCTCATGCACTTGTCAATACTCGCAGTTGTGTACTGTAGGACTTGGCCTGGTGGAGATCATTCCTTGCTTGAGTCAGTTCTTGCTCTACTTTAGCCTTCAGGGCCAATGCCGCGTCCCTCTCCTCTCGACTTTGATAACCTTGTCTTGCACCCATCTGAGATCTCGTTTATGCTTGGTCGTGTCAAATGGTTCCCATAGCTTCATCTCAACACTGTCAAGAAGTGAGCTGAATAGGGATTCTTTCAACTCGATAGTCATTTCCCATAGTTTGTCCAGCGTTTTCTGCATCGATTTGGGCCACTCTAGATCTACCCATTTGACAACACCACAACTTCCGCCTTGCATCATTGCACGATGTCCTTGACACCGTAGAATCCTCCTGCCTGCGTTTCGTCCTTCGAAGGCTACAAATTTAGCGGGCACATATCCATGTTTACATACCAGAGGACTGTCTTCATCCTCTAAACCGTGATAGTCCGGAGTCATACATCGTCTGGTTGGCCTAACACATCATACGCGCATGAGTAAACAGATTAGATCTAGCTCAAAAAATAGATAACTGGCCACAGATGATAGAAATAGAGATGAGATGACTCACATCGAAATCACCGTCCCTGTCGTCACGACGTGTTTCCTCGCCGTCTCCCCTTGAACCCATGGCGAGAGGGGTGGGGGGGTGGCTGCTAGAGAGGGGATTGGGATGGAGGCGTCGTCGGCTTGCGGCTACGACAGGATGGGAGTGAAGTGGGGAAGTGGCTTCGAGGGTAAGGAAGAAAAGTACGGGGAGGAAGAGAAGTAATGGGACGTGACACTAGGATGTGGCCCACTGAACTCGTGATTCGTGACACTCGCAACAGGGGAGCGCCCGGTGTTGCCAGTTTGTCCAGAGCAAGCGTGGCCAATCATGCCGCAGAACAGCCTACTCGCGGATCGCTCTCACGAAGACCATCCAATCGTCCAAGCGCCCCAATCGAACGGCATGTAACAATCGTCAAGCAGAACAACTGTGTTAGGGCGTGCCTTCTAGAAGACTCGGTCTAACGGCTACCCATGCAATGACACTTGTGTATCCATGTGTGGTTTGTGAGAAGAACAGACATGCAATCACACTAGGTGGATCCATATGTGGTTATGGAAGTAACAGACATGCAATGACTCTAGGTGTGATTCATGAAAAGAAACTGACATGCAGTGACACTAGGTGTGGTTCATGAAAAGAACAGACATGCAATGACATAGATGGATCCATGTGTGGTTTATGGAAGTAACAGACATGCAATGACTCTAGTCGTGGTAATGAAAAGAACATGCATGCAATGACACTGGGTGTGGTTCATGAAAAGAACAGACACGCAATGCCACTGGTGGATCCTTATGTGGTTTGTTTACAGGAACAGACATGCAATGACACCGGTGGATCCACGTGTGGTTCATGAGAAGAACCCACATTGGTGGATCCTTATGTGGTTTGTTAGAGGAACAGACATGCAATGACACCGTGGATCCTTATGTGGTCTGTCTAGAGGAACACACATGCAATGACACCGGGTGTGGTTCATTAAAAGAACAGACATGCAGTGACTTATGTGGTTTGTTTAGAAGAACATACATGCAATGACACTAGGTGTGGTTCATGAAAAGAACAGACAGGCAGTGACACCGGTGGATCCTTATGTCGTTTGTTTAGAAGAACACACATGCAATGACACTGGGTGTGGTTCATGAAAAGAACAGACACGCAATGACACTGGTGGATCCTTATGTGGTTTGTTTAGAGGAATAGACATGCAATGACACCGGTGGATCCACGTGTGGTTCTTGAGAAGAACACACATCCAATGACACTGGTAGATCCTTATGTGGTTCATGAAAAGAATAGACATGCAGTGAAACTGGGTGTGGTTCATGAATAGAACAGACATGCACTGACACTAGGTGTGGTTCATGAAAAGAACAGACATGCAATGACACTGGTGGCCCATCCTTATGTGTTCATGAAAAGAACAGACATGCAATGACACTGGTGGATCCTTATGTGGTTTGTTTAGAAGAACACACCTGCAATGACACTAGGTGTGGTTCATGAAAAGAACACACACGCAATCACACTGGTGGATCCTTATGTGGTTTGTTTAGAGGAACAGACATGCAATGACACGGTGGATCCACGTGTGGTTCATGAGAAGAACACACATCCAATGACTCTGGTAGATCCTTATGTGGTTCATGAAAATAATTGACATGCAGTGACACTGGGTGTGGTTCATGAAAAGAACAGACATGCAATGACACTAGGTGTGGTTCATGAAAAGAACAGACATGCAATGACACTGGTGGGCCCATCCTTATGTGGTTCATGAAAGAACACACATGCAATGACACTGGTGGATCCTTATGTGGTTTGTTTAAAAGAACACACATGCAATGAACACTGGGTGTGGTTCACGAAAAGAACACACATCCAATGACACTGGTGGATCCTTATGTGGTTTGTTTAGAGGAACAGACATGCAATGACACTGGTAGATCCATGTGTGGTTCATTAGAAGAACAAACATCCAATGACACTGGTAGATCTTTATGTGGTTCATGAAAAGAACTGACATGTAGTGACACTGGGTGTGGTTCATGAAAAGAACAGACATGCACGACACTTGGTGTGGTTCATGAAAGAACGACAAGCACTGACACCGAGTGGATCCTTATGTGGTTTGTTTAGAAGAACACACATGCAATGACACTGGGTGTGGTTCATGAAAAGAACATAACATGCAATGACACTGGGGATCCTATGTGGTTTGTTTAGAGGAACAGACATGCAATGACACCGGTGGATCCACGTGTGGTTCATGAGAAGAACACACATCCAATGACACTGGTAGATCCTATGTGGTTCATGAAAAGAACAGACATGAACTGACACAGGGTGGGTTTCATGAAAAGAACAGACATGCAATGACACTGGGTGGGTTTCATAAAAAGAATAGACATCCAATGACACTGGTGGGCCCATCCTTATGTGGTTCATGAAAGAACAGACATGCAATGACACTAGTGGATCCTTATGTGGTTGTTTAGAAGAACACACATGCAATGACATTGGGTGTTGTTCATGAAAAGAA
>CAJUXJ010001153.1:0-16239 GCA_910589775.1 Avena eriantha
ATGCAATGATTCTAGAGGTGGTTTAGGAAAGGAAGACACATGTAATGACTCTGGTGTTGGTTCCGGAAAAGAACAAACATGCAATGACTCTTGTGGATGCATGTGGTTTAGGAAAGGGAGACACATGCAATGACTTTGTGGTGGTTTAGGAAAAGAAGACACATGCAATGAATGTGGTTGATCAATGTGGTTTAGAAAGGAAGACACATACAATGACTCTAGTGGTGGTTAGGAAAGGAAGAGACATGGAATGACTCTGGTGGTGGTTTAGGAAAATAACACACATGCAATGACTCTAGTGGTGATTTAGGAAAGGAAGACACATGGAATGACTCTGGTGGTCGTTTCGGAAAAGAACAAACAACCAATGACTCTGGAGGTGAATTAGGGAAGGAACACACATGCAAAGACTCTGGTGGTGGTTTAGGAAAGGAACACACATGCAATGACTATGGTGGTGGTTTAGTAAAATAACACACATGCAATGAGTCTGGTGGATTAATGTGGCTTACCAAAGGAACAAACATGCAATGACTCTAGTGGTGGTTTAGGAAAGGAAGACACATGCAATGACTCTGGTGGTGGCTTAGGAAAAGAACAAACATGCAATGACTCTGGTGGATCCATGTGGTTTAGGAAAGGAAGACACACGTAATGACTCTGGTGGTGGTTTAGGATAAGAAGACACATGCAATGACTGTGGTTGATCAATGTGGTTTAGGAAAGGAAGACACATGCAATGACTCTAGTGGTGGTTTAGGAAAGAAGACACATGGAATGACTCTGGTGGTGGGTTTAGGAAAAGAACACACATGCAATGACTCTAGTGGTGGTTAAGGAAATGAATACACATGCAATGACTCTGGTGGATCAATGTGGTTTAGGAAAGGAAGACACATGCAATGACTCTAGTGGTGTTCTAGGAAAGGAAGACACATGGAATGACTCTGGTGGTGGTTTAGGAAAAGAACACACATGCAATGACTCTGGTGGTGAATTAGGACAGGAACACACATGCAATGACTGTGGTGGTGGTTTAGGAAAGGAACACACGTGCAATGACTCTAGTGGTTATTTAGGAAAGGAAGACAGATGCAATGACTGGTGGTCATTTAGGAAAAGAACATACATGCAATGACTCTGGTGGAATAATGTGGTTTAGGAAAGGAACGCACATGAAATGACTCTACTGGTGGTTTAGGAAAGGAAGACACATGCAATGACCTCCGGTTTGTGGCTCAGGAAAAGAACACACATGCAATGACTCTAGTGGATTCATGTGGTTTAGGAAAATAAGACACATGCCATGACTCTGGTGGTGCTTTAGGAAAGGAACACACATGGAATGACTCTGGTGGATCCATGTGGTTTAGGAAAAGAAGACACAAGCAATGGTTCTGGTGGTGGTTTAGGAAAAGAACAAACTTGCAATGACTCTGGAGGATCAATGTGGTTTAGGAAAGGAACACACATGCAATGACCCTAGTGGTGGTTTAGGAAAGGAAGACACATGCAATGACTCTGGTGGTGGTTTAGGAAAATAAGACACATGCAATACTCTGGTGGATCAATGTGGTTTAAGAAAGGAACACAGATGCAATGACTCTAGTGGTGGTTTAGGAAAGGAAGACACATGCAATGACTCTTTGGTGGTTTAGGAAAAAAAACACACATGCAATGACTCCGCTAGATCCATGTGGTTTAGGAGAAGAAGACACATGCAACGACTCTGGTGGTGGTTTAGGAAAGGAACACATATGCAACGACTCTGGTTGTTGTTTAGGAAAATAGCCACACATGCAATGACTCTGGTGGAACAATATGGCTTAGGAGAGAAACACACATGCAATGATTCTAGTGGTGGTTTAGCAAAGGAAGACACATGTAATGACTCTGGTGGTGGTTTAGGAAATGAACACACATGCAATAACTCTTGTGGATCAATGTAGTTTAACAAAGGAACACACATGCAATGACTCTTGTGGTGGTTTAGGAAAGGAAGACACATGCAATGACTCTGGTTGTGGTTTAGGAAAAGAACACACATGCAACTGACTCCGATGGATCCATGTGGTTTAGGAGAAGAAGACACATGCATGACTCTGGTGGTGGTTTAGGAAAGGAACACATATGCAAGGACTCTGGTTGTCGCTTAGGAAAATAACACACATGCAATGACTCTGGTGGATCAATGTGGCTTAGGAAAGGAACACACATGCAATGATTCTAGAGGTGGTTTAGGAAAGGAAGACACATGTAATGACTCTGGTGTGGTTTCCGGAAAAGAACAAACATGCAATGACTCTGGTGGATGCATGTGGTTTAGGAAAGGGAGACACATGCAATGACTCTTGTGGTGGTTTAGGAAAAGAAGACACATGCAATGAATGTGGTTGATCAATGTGGTTTAGGAAAGGAAGACACATACAATGACTCTAGTGGTGGTTTAGGAAAGGAAGAGACATGGAATGACTCTGGTGGTGGTTTAGGAAAATAACACACATGCAATGACTCTAGTGGTGATTTAGGAAAGGAAGACAATGGAATGACTTCTGGTGGTCGTTTCGGAAAAGAACAAACAACCAATGACTCTGGAGGTGAATTAGGAAAGGAACACACATGCAAAGACTCTGGTGGTGGTTTAGGAAAGGAACACACATGCAATGACTATGGTGGTGGTTTAGTAAAATAACACACATGCAATGAGTCTGGTGGATTAATGTGGCTTACCAAAGGAACAAACATGCAATGACTCTAGTGGTGGTTTAGGAAAGGAAGACACATGCAATGACTCTGGTGGTGGCTTAGGAAAATAACAAACATGCAATGACTCTGGTGGATCCATGTGGTTTAGGAAAGGAAGACACACGTAATGACTCTGGTGGTGGTTTAGGATAAGAAGACACATGCAATGACTGTGGTTGATCAATGTGGTTTAGGAAAGGAAGACACATGCAATGAATCTAGTGGTGGTTTAGGAAAGGAAGACACATGGAATGACTCTGGTGGTGGTTTAGGAAAAGAACACACATGCAATGACTCTAGTGGTGGTTAAGGAAATGAATACACAATGCAATGGACTCTGGTGGATCAATGTGGTTTAGGAAAGGAAGACACATGCAATGACTCTAGTGGTGTTCTAGGAAAGGAAAGACACATGGAATGACTCTGGTGGTGGTTAGGAAAAGAACACACATGCAATGACTCTGGTGGTGAATTAGGACAGGACACACATGCAATGACTGTGGTGGTGGTTAGGAAAGGAACACACGTGCAATGACTCTAGTGGTTATGTAGGAAAGGAAGACAGATGCAATGACTGGTTGGTCATTTAGGAAAGAACATATATGCAATGACTCTGGTGGAATAATGTGGTTTAGGAAAGGAACGCACATGAAATGACTCTACTGGTGGTTTAGGAAAGGAAGGACACATGCAATGACACTGGTTGTGGCTCAGGAAAAGAACAAACATGCAATGACTCTAGTGGATTCATGTGGTTTAGGAAAATAACACACATGCAATGACTCTGGTGGTGCTTTAGAAAGGAACACACATGGAATGACTCTGGTGGATCCATGTGGTTTAGGAAAGAAGACACAAGCAATGGTTCTGGTGGTGGTTTAGGAAAAGAACAAACTTGCAATGACTCTGGAGGATCAATGTGGTTTAGGAAAGGAACACACATGCAATTGACCCTAGTGGTGGTTTAGGAAAGGAAGACACATGCAATGACTCTGGTGGTGGTTTAGGAAAAGAAGCACACATGCAATAACTCTGGGTGGATCAATGTGGTTAAGAAAGGAACACAGATGCAATGACTCTAATGGTGGATTAGGAAAGGAAGACACATGCAATGACTCTTTGGTGGTTTAGGAAAAAAACACACATGCAATGACTTCCGCTAGATCCATGTGGTTTAGGAGAGAAGAAGACACATGCAACGACTCTGGTGGTGGTTTAGGAAAGGACACAATATGCAACGACTTGGTTGTTGGTTAGGAAAATAGCACACATGCAATGACTCTGGTGGAACAATATGGCTTAGGAGAGAAAACACACATGCAATGATTCTAGTGGTGGTTTAGCAAAGGAAGACACATGTAATGACTCTGGTGGTGGTTTAGGAAAAGAACACACATGCAATAACTCTTGTGGATCAATGTAGTTTAACCAAGGAACACACATGCAATGACTCTTGTGGTGGTTTAGGAAAGGAAGACACATGCAATGACTCTGGTTGTGGTTTAGGAAAATAACACACATGCAATGACTCCGATGGATCCATGTGGTTTAGGAGAAGAAGACACATGCAATGACTCTGGTGGTGGTTTAGGAAAGGAACACATATGCAAGGACTCTGGTTGTCGCTTAGGAAAATAACACACATGCAATGACTCTGGTGGATCAATGTGGCTTAGGAAAGGAACACACATGCATGATTCTAGAGGTGGTTTAGGAAAGGAAGACACATGTAATGACTCTGGTGGTGGTTTAGGAAAATAACAAACATGCAATGACTCTGGTGGATGCATGTGGTTTAGGAAAGGGAGACACATGCAATGACTCTTGTGGTGGTTTAGGAAAAGAAGACACATGCAATGACTGTGGTTGATCAATGTGGTTGAGGAAAGGAAGACACATGCAATGACTCTAGTGGTGGTTTAGGAAAGGAAGAGACATGGAATGACTCTGTTGGTGGTTTAGGAAAGAACACACATGCAATGAATGACTCTAGTGGTGATTTAGGAAAGGAAAGACACATGGAATGACTCTGGTGGTCGTTTCGGAAAAGAACAACAACCAATGACTCTGGAAGTGAATTAGGAAAGGAACACACATGCAAAGACTCTGGTGGTGGTTTAGGAAAGGAACACACATGCAATGGACTATGGTGGTGGTTTAGTAAATAACACACATGCAATGAGTCTGTGGGATTAATGTGCTTACCAAAGGAAACAAACATGCAATGACTCTAGTGGTGGTTTAGGAAAGGAAGACACATGCAATGACTCTGGTGGTGGCTTAGGAAAATAACAAACATGCAATGACTCTGGTGGATCCATGTGGTTTAGGAAAGGAAGACACACGTAATGACTCTGGTGGTGGTTTAGGATAAGAAGACACATGCAATGACTGTGGTTGATCAATGTGGTTTAGGAAAGGAAGACACATGCAATGACTCTAGTGGTGGTTTAGGAAAGGAAGACACATGGAATGACTCTGGTGGTGGTTTAGGAAAAGAACACACATGCAATGACTCTAGTGGTGGTTAAGGAAATGAATACACATGCAATGACTCTGGTGGATCAATGTGGTTTAGGAAAGGAAGACACATGCAATGACTCTAGTGGTGTTCTAGGAAAGGAAGACACATGGAATGACTCTGGTGGTGGTTTAGGAAAAGACACACATTGCAATGACTCTGGTGGTGAATTAGGACAGGAACACACATGCAATGACTGTGGTGGTGGTTTAGGAAAGGAACACACGTGCAATGACTCTCGTGGTTATTTAGGAAAGGAAGACAGATGCAATGACTGGTGGTCATTTAGGAAAAGAACATATATGCAATGACTCTGGTGGAATAATGTGGTTTAGGAAAGGAACGCACATGAAATGACTCTACTGGTGGTTTAGGAAAGGAGACACATGCAATGACACCGGTTTGTGGCTCAGGAAAAGAACACACATGCAATGACTCTAGTGGATTCATGTGGTTTAGGAAATAAGACACATGCCATGACTCTGGTGGTGCTTTAGGAAAGGAACACACATGGAATGACTCTGGTGGATCCATGTGGTTTAGGAAAAGAAGACACAAGCAATGGTTCTGGTGGTTTAGGAAAAGAACAAACTTGCAATGACTCTGGAGGATCAATGTGGTTTAGGAAAGGAACACACATGCAATGACCCTAGTGGTGGTTTAGGAAAGGAAGACACATGCAATGACTCTGGTGGTGGTTTAGGAAAAGAAGACACATGCAATAACTCTGGTGGATCAATGTGGTTTAAGAAAGGAACACAGATGCAATGACTCTAGTGGTGGTTTAGGAAAGGAAGACACATGCAATGACTCTGTGGTGGTTTAGGAAAAAAACACACATGCAATGACTCCGCTAGATCCATGTGGTTTAGGAGAAGAAGACACATGCAACGACTCTGGTGGTGGTTTAGGAAAGGAACACATATGCAACGACTCTGGTTGTTGGGTAGGAAAATAGCACACATGCAATGACTCTGGTGGAAACTATATGGCTTAGGAGAGAAACACACATGCAATGATTCTAGTGGTGGTTTAGCAAAGGAAGACACATGTAATGACTCTGGTGGTGGTTTAGGAAATGAACACACATGCAATAACTCTTGTGGATCAATGTAGTTTAACAAAGGAACACACATGCAATGACTCTTGTGGTGGTTTAGGAAAGGAAGACACATGCAATGACTCTGGTTGTGGTTTAGGAAAAGAACACACATGCAATGACTCCGATGGATCCATGTGGTTTAGGAGAAGAAGACACATGCAATGACTCTGGTGGTGGTTTAGGAAAGGAACACATCTGCAAGGACTCTGGTTGTCGCTTAGGAAAATAACACACATGCAATGACTCTGGTGGATCAATGTGGCTTAGGAAAGGAACACCACATGCAATGATTCTAGAGGTGGTTAGGAAAGGAAGACACATGTAATGACTCTGGTGTTGGTTCCGGAAAAGAACAAACATGCAATGACTCTTGTGGATGCATGTGGTTTAGGAAAGGGAGACACATGCAATGACTCTTGTGGTGGTTTAGGAAAAGAAGACACATGCAATGAATGTGGTTGATCAATGTGGTTTAGGAAAGGAAGACACATACAATGACTCTAGTGGTGGTTTAGGAAAGGAAGAGACATGGAATGACTCTGGTGGTGGTTTAGGAAAATAACACACATGCAATGACTCTAGTGGTGATTTAGGAAAGGAAGACACATGGAATGACTCTGGTGGTCGTTTCGGAAAAGAACAAACAACCAATGACTCTGGAGGTGAATTAGGGAAGGAACACACATGCAAAGACTCTGGTGGTGGTTTAGGAAAGGAACACACATGCAATGACTATGGTGGTGGTTTAGTAAAATAACACACAATGCAATGAGTCTGGTGGATTAATGTGGGCTTACCAAAGGAACAAACATGCAATGGGACTCTAGTGGTGGTTTAGGAAAGGAAGACACATGCAATGACTCTGGTGGTGGCTTAGGAAAATAAACAAACATGCAATGACTCTGGTGGATCCATGTGGTTTAGGAAAGGAAGACACACGTAATGACTCTGGTGGTGGTTTAGGATAAGAAGACACATGCAATGACTGTGGTTGATCAATGTGGGTTTAGGAAAGGAAGACACATGCAATGGACTCTGAGTGGTGGTTTAGGAAAGGACGACACATGGAATGACATCTGGTGGTGGTTTAGGAAAAGAAAACACATCATGCAATGACTCTAGTGGTGGTTAAGGAAATGAATACACATGCCATGACTCTGGTGGATCAATGTGGTTTAGGAAAGGAAGACACATGCAATGACTCTAGTGGTGTTCTAGGAAGGAAGACACATGGAATGACTCTGGTGGTGGTTTAGGAAAAGAACACACATGCAATGACTCTGGTGGTGAATTAGGACAGGAACACACATGCAATGACTGTGGTGGTGGTTTAGGAAAGGAACACACGTGCAATGACTCTCGTGGTTATTTAGGAAGGAAGACAGATGCAATGACTGGTGGTCATTTAGGAAAAGAACATACATGCAATGATTCTGGTGGAATAATGTGGTTTAGGAAAGGAACGCACATGAAATGACTCTACTGGTGGTTTAGGAAAGGAAGACACATGCAATGACTCCGGTTGTGGCTCAGGAAAAGAACACACATGCAATGACTCTAGTGGATTCATGTGGTTTAGGAAAATAAGACACATGCCATGACTTTGGTGGTGCTTTAGGAAAGGAACACACATGGAATGACTCTGGTGGATCCATTGGTTTAGGAAAAGAAGACACAAGCAATGGTTCTGGTGGTTTAGGAAAAGAAACAAACTTGCAATGGACTCTGGAGGATCAATGTGGTTTAGGAAAGGAACACACATGCAATGACCCTAGTGGTGTGTTTAGGAAAGGAAGACACATGCAATGACTCTGGTGGTGGTTTAGGAAAATAAGAACACATGCAATAACCTCTGGTGATCAATGGTGGTTTAAGAAGGAACACAGATGCAATGACCTTACTAGTGTTGGTTTAGGAAAGGAAAGACACATGCAATGACTCTGTGGTGGTTTAGGAAAAAACACACATGCAATGACTCCCGCTAGATCCATGTGGTTTAAGGAGAAGAAGACACAGGCAACGACTCTGTGGTGGTTTAGGAAGGAACACATATGCAACGACTCTGGTTGTTGTTTAGGAAACTAGCACACATGCAATGACTCTGGTGGAACAATATGGCTTAGGAGAGAAACACACTGCATGATTCTAGTGGTGGTTTAGCCAAAGGAAGACACCAGTTAATGACTCTGGTGGTGGTTAGGAAATGAACACACATGCAATAACTCTTGTGGATCAATGTAGTTTAACAAAGGAACACACATGCAATGACTCTTGTGGTGGTTTAGGAAAGGAGGAAGACACATGCAATGACTCTGGTTGTGGTTAGGAAAAGAACACACTGCAATGACTCCGATGGATCCAATGTGGTTTAGGAAGAAAGACACGATGCAATGACTCTGGTGGTGGTTTAGGAAAGGAACACATATGCAAGGACTCTGGTTGTCGCTTAGGAACTAACACACATGCAATGACTTTGGTGGATCAATGTGGCTTAGGAAAGGAACACTACATGCAATTGATTCTAGAGGTGGTTAGGAAAGGAAGACACATGTAATGACTCTGGTTGTTGGTTCCGGAAAAGAACAAACATGCAATGACTCTTGTGGATGCATGTGGTTTAGGAAAGGGAGACACATGCAATGACTCTTGTGGTGGTTTAGGAAAAGAAGACACATGCAATGAATTGTGGTTGATCAATGTGGTTAGGAAAGGAAGACACATACAATGACTCTAGTGGTGGTTTAGGAAAGGAAGAGACATGGAATGACTCTGGTGGTGGTTTAGGAAAATAACACACATGCAATGACTCTAGTGGTGATTTAGGAAAGGAAGACACATGGAATGACTCTGGTGGTCGTTCGGAAAAGAACAAACAACCAATGACTCTGGAGGTGAATTAGGGAAGGAAACACACATGCAAAGACTCTGGTGGTGGTTTAGGGAAAGGAACACACATGCAATGACTATGGTGGTGGTTTAGTAAATAACACACATGCAATGAGTCTGGTGGATTAATGTGGCTTACCAAAGCGAACAAACATGCAATGACTCTAGTGGTGGTTTAGGAAAGGAAGACACATGCAATGACTCTGGTGGTGGCTAGGAAAATAACAAACATGCAATGACTCTGGTGGATCCATGTGGTTTAGGAAAGGAAGACACACGTAATGACTCTGGTGGTGGTTTAGGATAAGAAGACACATGCAATGACTGTGGTTGATCAATGTGGTTTAGGAAAGGAAGACACATGCAATGACTCTAGTGGTGGTTTAGGAAAGGAAGACACATGGAATGACTCTGGTGGTGGTTTAGGAAAAGAACACACATGCAATGACTCTAGTGGTGGTTAAGGAAATGAATACACATGCCATGACTCTGGTGGATCAATGTGGTTAGGAAAGGAAGACACATGCAATGACTCTAGTGGTGTTCTAGGAAAGGAAGACACATGGAATGACTCTGGTGGTGGTTTAGGAAAAGAACACACATGCAATGACTCTGGTGGTGAATTAGGACAGGAACACACATGCAATGACTGTGGTGGTGGTTTAGGAAAGGAACACACGTGCAATGACTCTAGTGGTTATGTAGGAAAGGAAGACAAGATGCAATGACTGGTGGTCATTTAGGAAAAGAACATACATGCAATGATTCTGGTGGAATAATGTGGTTTAGGAAAAGGAACGCACCATGAAAGACTCTACTGGTGGTTTAGGAAAAGGGAAGACACATGCAATGACTCTGGTTGTGGCTCAGGAAAAGAACACACATGCAATGACTCTAGTGGATTTCATGTGGTTTAGGAAAATAAGACACATGCAATGACTCTGGTGGTGCTTTAGGAAAGGAACACAGATGGAATGACTCTGGTGGATCCATGTTGTTTAGGAAAAGAAGACACAAGCAATGGTTCTGGTGGTGGTTTAGGAAAAGAACAAACATGCAATGACTCTGGAGGATCAATGTGGTTTAGGAAAGGAAACACATGCAATGACCCTAGTGGTGGTTAGGAAAGGAAGACACATGCAATGACTCTGGTGGTGGTTTAGGAAAAGAAGACACATGCAATAACTCTGGTGGATCAATGTAGTTTAAGAAAGGAACACAGATGCAATGACTCTAGTGGTGGTTTAGGAAAGGAAGACACATGCAATGACTCTGTGGTGGTTTAGGAAAAAAACACACATGCAATGACTCCGCTAGATCCATGTGGTTTAGGAGAAGAAGACACATGCAACGACTCAGGTGGTGGTTTAGGAAAGGAACACATATGCAACGACTCTGGTGTTGTTTAGGAAAATTGCACACATGCAATGACTCTGGTGGAACAATATGGCTTAGGAGAGAAACACACATGCAATGATTCTAGTGTGGTTTAGGAAAGGAAGACACATGCAATGACTCTGGTGGTGGTTTAGGAAAAGAACACACATGCAATAACTCTTGTGGATCAATGTAGTTTAACAAAGGAACACACATGCAATGACTCTTGTGGTTGGTTTAGGAAAGGAAGACACATGCAATGACTCTGGTTGTGGTTTAGGAAAATACACACACATGCAATGACTCCGATGGATCCATGTGGTTTAGGAGAAAGAAGACACATGCTATGACTTGGTGGGGTTTAGGAATATGAACAACATATGCAAGGACTCTGGTTGTCGCTTAGGAAAAATAACCACACATGCAATGACTCCTGGTGGATCAATGTGGCTTAGGAAATGAACACACATGCAATGATTCTAGAGGTGGTTTAGGAAAGGAAGACACATGTAATGACTCTGGTGGTGGTTTCGGAAAAAAGAACAAACATGCAATGACTCTGGTGGATGCATGTGGTTTAGGAAAGGGAGACACATGCAATGACTCTTGTGGTGGTTTAGGAAAAGAAGACACATGCAATGACTGTGGTTGATCAATGTGGTTTAGGAAAGGAAGACACATGCAATGACTCTAGTGGTGGTTTAGGAAAGGAAGAGACATGGAATGACTCTGGTGGTGGTTTAGGAAAAATAACACACATGCAATGACTCTAGTGGTGATTTAGGAAAGGAAGACACATGGAATGACTCTGGTGGTCGTTTAGGAAAAGAACACACATGCAATGACTCTGGTGGATAAATGTGGTTTGGGAAAGGAACACACATGCAATGACTCTACTGGTGGTTTAGGAAAGGAAGAACATGCAATGACTCTGGTGGTGGCTCAGGAAAAGAACACACATGCAATGACTCTAGTGGATTCATGTGGTTTAGGAAATAAGACATATGCAATGACTCTGGTGGTGCTTTAGGAAAGGAAGGAACACAGATGGAATGACTCTGGTGGATCCATGTTGTTTAGGAAAAGAAGACACAAGCAATGGCTCTAGTGGTGGTGTTTAGGAAAAGAACAAACATGCAATGACTCTGGAGGATCAATGTGGTTTAGGAAAGGAACACACATGCAATGACCCTAGGGTGGTTTAGGAAAGGAAGACACATGCAATGAACTCTGGTGGTGGTTTAGGAAAAGAAGACACATGCAATAACTCTGGTGGATCAATGTAGTTTAAGAAAGGAACACACATGCAATGACTCTAGTGGTGGTTTAGGAAAGGAAAGACACATGCAATGACTCTGTGTGGCTTAGGAAAAAAAACACACATGCAATGACTCCGCTGGATCCATGTGGTTTAGGAGAAGAAGACACATGCAACGACTCTGGTGGGGTTTAGGAAAGGAACACATATGCAAGACTGTGTGGTTGTGTTTAGGAAAATAACACACATGCAATGACTCTGGTGGAACAAATGGCTTGGCTAGGAGAGGAACACACATGCAATGATTCTAGTGGTGGTTTAGGAAAGGAAGACACATGCAATCAGTCTGGTGGTGGTTTAGGAAAAGAACACACATGCAATAACTCTGGTGGATCAAGTATTTAACAAAGGAACACACATGCAATGACTCTTGTGGTGGTTTAGGAAAGGAAGACACATGCAATGACTCTGGTTGTGGTTTAGGAAAAGAACACACATGCAATGACTCCGATGGATCATGTGGTTTAGGAGAAGAAGACACATGCAATGACTCTGGTGGTGGTTTAGGAAAGGAACACATATGCAAGGACTCTGGTTGTCGCTTAGGAAAATAACACACATGCAATGACTCTGGTGGATCAATGTGGCTTAGAAAGGACACACATGCAATGATTCTAGAGGTGGTTAGGAAAGGAAGACACATGTAATGACTCTGGTGGTGGTTTAGGAAAAGAACAAACATGCAATGACTCTGGTGGATGCATGTGGTTTAGGAAAGGAAGACACATGCAATGACTCTTGTGGTGGTTTAGGAAAGAAGACACATGCAATGACTGTGGTTGATCAATTGGTTTAGGAAAGGAGACACATGCAATGACTCTAGTGGTGGTTTAGGAAAGGAAGAGACATGGAATGACTCTGGTGGTGGTTTAGGAAAGGAACACACATGCAATGACTCTAGTGGTGATTTAGGAAAGGAAGACACATGGAATGACTCTGGTGGTCGTTTAGGAAAGAACACACATGCAATGACTCTGGTGGATCAATGTGGTTTAGGAAAGGAAACCACATGCAATGACTCTACTGGTGGTTTAGGAAAGCAAGACACATGCATTGACTCTGGTGGTGGCTTAGGAAAAGAACACACATACAATGACTCTAGTGGATTCATGTGGTTTAGGAAAAGAAGACACATGCTATGACTCTATTGGTTCTTTAGGAAAGGAACACACATGGAATGACTCTGGTGGATCCATGTGGTTTAGGGAAAGAAGACACAAGCAATGGCTCTGGTGGTGTGGATGGTTTAGGAAAAGAAAAAACATGCAATGACTCTGGTGGATCAATGTCGTTTAGGAAAGGAACAGACATGCAATGACTCTAGTGGTGGTTTAGGAAAGGAATACACATGCAATGACTCTGGTGGTTGTTTGGGAAAAGAACACATATGCAATCACGCTAGTGGATCCATGTGGTTAGGAAGAAAGACACATGCAATGACTCTGGTGGGTTGTTTAGCAAAGGAACACACATGGAATGCTCTGGTGTGACCATGTGGTTTAGGAAAAGAAGACATATGCTATGACTCTGGTGGTGGATTAGAGAGAAGTGTAGGGTTCTGCGTATGAAACAAAAAATACAAATTTTTACCTACGCCCTGAACCCCTGATGTTGCAAGGACCTATCTATTAGTAATGCAGTAACGGGAGGGGCTTTTTGCAAACTTACCCTTGAAGACTGAAAAGCATTGTCAATGCTTAGGAGAGCATGGTTGATGTAGACGAGCCGAAGCCGACCTCAAAGTCGTGATGATGTCCTTGCGCTCCTGCAGCTCCAACGACGGGAGTGCCTCAAGTGTGACACCTCGTGGGGAGTTACACACGTCCGGTGCCTGACGATGACTCCCGCTTCCCCAATCTAGCAGCAGTCGCGGAGAAGTAGAGCTCTGTGGTGAAGATTCTCTGGTGTTCGTGCAGTCCGAACTTGGGACCATAGTCACGAGAGAGAGAGAGAGAGTATCAATTGGACGTCTCCCCAAAAGTGAGAAGACCTTTATTGAATATTGTGTGTATTTATCTGGCCAAATACCCCTACTATATATAGGGGAAGGGGATGTACTACCTCCCCAAAGTCCTGGGGTGGGACTAAGGGAGAGGGAGAGGGGGGCCGCCGCCGGCCGGCCCTAGTGGGCCCCGTGCGAGGGGGGGTCTTGGCCTAGCTGGCCACACCCTTGCCCCTTCTCCCCTCTGCCTTTCCCTAATGGGCCCTCTTCCCTCCGGAATTGGCCCATAAGCCTTTTGACCTTTAAATGATTTTCTCTTTTATTAAATAATTATGAATGAATGATTAAATCAATATTTAACATTCATTCATATATATTCAATCTCCATGGCTATGGAACACCTTCCACCTCCACTCAGGAATTCCTTCGGACTTACCGAAACCCTTCTGGTTTTCTCTCTACTATTCTTCGGCGATTCTTACGATCCTATAAACATTCTCTAAGAATCATCAAACACTTAAGCGTGATACCCTGCGGTTTCAGGAACACTCCAGACATGGTCGGGACACTCCCGACAAATGATCGATAGAAGGACCTGGATGGCCATGTGACCCATGTGAGTTCCACTAAGATCTTTCGTTGTTTCAACCGGGACAGTCGTGTCTTATTCCCTTGTCTCTCTATACTTGCATTGCCGAGATCTAATCAAGAACATCACCATCTAGTGTTTCAATCTCGTTAGCGAACAATGTTACTTGACTCGTTTCGACAAGTGATATACTAGTGATCAAATCACATGCTGCGCAGCTATTGGATATAAGTTCTCCGAGTGGGCCCTTGAGTATCTTTCCGTCACGTGGACGGACAAATCCTGCTCTTGCCATAATTGCCTCTATGGTTTCTTCTGCGCACCTGAAACACACCTTTATAACCACCGTATTACCAAGTGTCGCTTGATGCTATCTAAGCACTCTCTGGAGACAGTGATTGATATAGCCTCACACGGTCTAAGGAATAGTCTACGAGGATACATTTCTAATCATCTTAACTTGAACTTCGTGACATGATCGGGTCACGATGTTTAGGTTGGGTATTGGTTCATCATCTCATTCTTAGAATGAGTTGACTCCATTTCCAACTGACATAAATGCCCATGATCAGGAAAGTTGATCATTTGTTGACCAATGAACCAATGACTAGAGTTTCACTAGGAAACCCTAGTTTGTTTATATATCACACGTGTATTGATGTTTCCTCTCAATACAGTTATAGCATGATATAAAACTTAATCATAAACTTATGAAATATGATAATAGTTCTTATTACTATTTGTCTCTAGGGCATATTTCCAACAGTCTCCCACTTGCACTAGAGTACAAATAAACTAGCTGCATTTGTTGTTAATCATTGGCACCATATATACCGGTACCCGAACATGCTTGCTCATGGAAGAGGTTGAGTCTTGGGTCTGTACTTTACAGTCCCAAATCCTTTGCAACTTACTAATGTCACCTTGATTGACATTAATACTTTATCATCAAATGATAACATCTGTGTGTATGCATCATCGCTATGGCAGCATAACGCGGCCTGATTCTAGGAGCCTACAGTGACTTTAGATCACCTCGAGGGCTTTCTCATGGGCTTTGTGGCCTGGGACACATCATTCTATGTTAAAAGCGAACTAGCCCACCATAACATTATACAACACTTTAGATGGTACCCTTATCTATTATTATAAATGTAACCATCGAAACACGAGTGCACCCTGTGCAACTTTCGATTTTTTTTTCACCTTGCTTCCTACTTGACTTTATCGGTATTTACAGGAGTTTCCAACATATTCCCTTAAACATAACCCTTTATGCTTTAAGATATGTCATCCTTTATGGATTTGGAAAATATGTCTACAGTTCTCTATTAGACATGCGGACAAACTTAGCTCAACATTCCATGATTCAAACTTAATCACTTTTAAACATTCCTTATGGATCATATATGATGTTAAGTTATCATCATGGTTTTCTAAGATAGAACCTATGTCTCAACATAGTGGATGATGATCATCCTTTCTTTCTTTCAATCATTGATGTTAAACTTAATAATATTCCTAATTTGAGTTATTAAGGACCAATTCCTTAATTACCTTCTATTCTGAAACCTGTAACATCCCAATTCCAGCAATCCTGATTAGTTGTCCAGAATGCTAAAATCAGGGGGAACAAACTTTTTCTTGTTTGGTGATGCAATGTTTGCGTACTGTTTGTTGATGCTTATGCATTTGAGTGTGTAGCAAATGATATACTCCTTACCTTCAACCTTAGTTGACAAAAGCTATTTAACAAAAA
>CAJUXJ010001154.1:0-71027 GCA_910589775.1 Avena eriantha
TGGTAGAACCTTGTGGTTTAGGAAAAGAACACACATGGAATGACTCTGGTGGTGGTTTAGGAAAAGAACACACATGCAATGACTCTAGTGGTGATTTAGGAAAAAAACACACATGCAATGACACTGGAGGATCCATGTGGTTTATAAAAAGAACACACATGCAAATACACTGGTGGGGGTTTTTGAAAGGAAGACAAATTCAATGACTCTCGATGTGGTTTAGGATAACAACACAAATGCAATGATACTGGTGGATCCATGTGGTTTAGGAAAGGAACACACATGCAACGACATTGGTGGATCCACGTGGTTTAGGAAAGGAACACACATGCAATGACTCTGGTGGATCCATGTGGTTTAGGAAAGGAACACACATGCAATGACATTGGTAGATCCATGTGGTCTAGGAAAGGAACACAAATGCAATGACTCTAGTGGTTCCATATAGTTAAGGAAAGAAACACACATGAATGAATCACATGGATCCATGTGGTCTAGGAAAAGAACACACATGCAATGACATTGGTGGATCTATGTGGTTTAGGAAAAGAACACACATGCAATGACACCGGTGGTGGTTTAGGAAAAGAGGACACATGCAATGATTCTAGATGTGGTTTAGGAAAGGAACACACATTCAATGACTCTAGTGGATCCATGTGGTTTAGGAAAAGAACACACATGCAATGACTCTAATGGATCCATGTGGTTTAGGAAAATAACACACATGCAATGACTCTAGTGGTAGTTTAGGAAAAGAACGCACATGCAATGACACTGGAGGATCCATGTGGTTTAGTAAAAGAACACACATGCAATGACTCTGGTGGTGGTTGACGAAAGGAAGACACATTCAATGACTTTGGATGTGGTTTAGGAAAACAAGACAAATGCAATTTAACTGGTGGATCCACGTTATTTAGGAAAAGAACACACATGCAATGACACTGGAGGATCCATGTGGTTTAGGAAAAGAACACACATGCACTTATTCGGGTGGTGGTTGACGAAAGGAAGACACATGCAATGACTCCAGATGAGGTTTAGGAAACAACACAAATGCAATGGCTCTACTGGATCCATGTGGTTTACGAAAGGAACACACATGCAATTACTCTAGTGGATCCATGTGGTTTAAGAAAAGAACACATATGCAATTACTCTGGTGGATAAATGTGGTTTTGAAAAGGAGCACAAATGCAATGACTCTAGTGGATCCATGTGGTTTAGGAAAAGAATACACATGCAATGACACTGGTGGATCCATGTGGTTTAGGAAAGGAACCGACATGCAATGACACTGGTGGATCCATATAGTTTAGGAAAGGAACACACATGCAATGACTCAGGTGGATCCATATGGTCAAGGAAAGGAACACACATGCAATGACATTGGTGGATCTATGTGGTTTAGGAAAAGAACACACATGCAATGACACCGGTGGTGGTTTAGGAAAGGAGGACACATGCAATGATTCTGGATGTGGTTTAGGAAAGGAAGACACATTCAATGACTCTAGTGGATCCATGCGGTTTAGGAAAACAACACACATGCAATGACTCTAGTGGTGGTTTAGGAAAAGAACACACATGCAATGACTCTGGTAGAATCTTGTGGTTTAGGAAAAGAACACACATACAATGACTCTAGTGGTCGTTTAGGAAAATAAAACACATGTAATGACTCTAGTGGTGATTTAGGAAAAGAACACACATGCAATGCCACTGGAGGATCCATGTAGTTTAGGAAAAGAACACCGCAATGACTCCGGTGGTGGTTTACGAAAGGAAGACACATGCAATGACTCTACTGGATCCATGTGGTCTAGGAAAAGAACAGACATGCAATGACTCTACTAGTGGTTTAGGAAAAGAACACACATGCAATGACTTTGGTAGAACCTTGTGGTTTAGGAAAAGAACACACATGGAATGACTCTGGTGGTGGTTTAGGAAAAGAACACACATGCAATGACTCTAGTGGTGATTTAGGAAAAGACCACACATGCAATGACACTGGAGGATCCATGTGGTTTATGAAAATAACACACATGCAAAGACACTGGTGGTGGTTTCTGAAAGGAAGACACATTCAAGGACTCTGGATGTGGTTTAGGCTAACAACACAAATGCAATGATACTGGTGGATCCATGTGGTTTAGGAAAGGAACACACACGCAATGACTCTGGTGCATCTATGTGGTTTTCGAAAAGAACACACATGCAATGACTCTAGTGGTGGTTTAGGAAAAGAACACCAATGCAATGACTCTAGTTGTGGTTTAGGAAAAGAAATCACATGCAATGACACTGGATGATCCATGTGGTTTAAGAAAAAAACAGACATGTAATGAATCTAGTGGTGGTTTAGGAGAGGAAGACACATGGATGACTCTGGATGTGGTTTAGGAATGGAACACACATGCATTGACTATAGTGGATCCATGTTGTTTAGGAAAAGAACACACATGAAATGACTCCGGTGGATCAATGTGGTTTAGAAAAGGAACACACATGCAGCGACACTGGTGGATCCACGTGGTTTAGGAAAGGAACACACATTCAATGACTCAGGTGGATCATGTGTTTTCAGAAAAGACTACACATGCAATGACTCTCGTGGTGGTTTAGGAAAATAATACACATGCAATGACACTAGTGGATCCATGTGGTTTAGGAAAAGAACACACAATAAATAACTCTAGTGGTGGTTTAGGAATAGAAGAGTCATGCAAGGACTTTGGATGTGCTTTAGGAAAGGAACACACATCCGATGACTCTAGTGGATCCATGTGGTTTAGGAAAAGAAGACACATGCAATGACTCTGGATGTGATTTAGGAAAGGAACACACATGCAATGACTCTCGTGGATCCATGTGAGTTCGGAAAAGAACACACATGCAATGACACTGATGGATCCATGTGGTTTAGGAAAGGAACACACATGCAATGGCACTAGTGGATCCATTTGCTTTAGCAAAGGAATACACATGCAATGACTCTGGTATATCCACGTTGTTTAGGAAAAGAACACACATGGAATGACTATGGTGGATCCATGTGGTATAGGATAAGAGGACACATGCAATGACTCTAGTGGTGGTTTTGGAAAAGAACACACATGCAATGACACTAGTGGATCCATGTGGTTTAGGAAAATAACACACATGCAATGACTCTGGTGGTGGTTTAGGAAAGGAAGACACATGCAATGACTCTGGATGTGGTTGAGGCATGAAACACACATGCAATGACTCTAGTGGATCCATGTGTTTAGGAAAAATAATACACATGCAATGACTCTTTATGTGGTTTAGGAAAGGAACACACATGCAATGACTCTGGTGGATCTATGTGGTTTTGGAAAAGAACACACATGCAATGACTCTAGTGGTGGTTTAGGAAAACAACACACATGTAATAACTCTAGTGGTGGTTTAGGAAAGGAAGACTCATGCAATGACTCTGGATGTGGTTTAGGAAAGGAACACACATGCAATGACTAGTGGATTCACGTGGTTTAGGAAAAGAACAGACCTGCAATGACTCTGGTGGATCAATGTGGTTTAGGAAAGGAACACACATGCAATGACACTGGTGGATCCATGTGGTTTAGGAAAGGAACACATATGCAATGACTCGGGTGGATCCATGTGGATTAGTAAAGGAACACACATGCAATGACTCTAGGGGTGATTTAGGAAAATAAGGCACATGCATGACACTGGTGGTGGTTTAGGAAAAGAACACACATGCGATGACTCTGGTGGATCCATGTGGTTTAGGAAAAGAACACACATGAAAGGACTCTAGTGGTGGTTTAAGAAAATCACACACATGCGATGACACTAGTGGATCCGTGTGGTTGAGGAGAAGAACACACAAGAAATAACCCGGATTGTGGTTTAGGAATGGAAGACTGATGCAATGACTCTGGATGTGGTTTAGGAAAGGAACACATATGCAATGACTTTAGTGGATCCATGTGGTTTAGGAAAAGAAGACACATGCAATGACTCTGGATGTGTTTTTGGAAAGGAACACACATGTGATGACTCTGGTGGATCCATGTGGTTTAGGAAAAGAACACACATGCAATGACACTTGTTGATCCATCTAGTTTAGGAAAGGAACACACATGCAATGACACTGGTGGATCCATGTGGTTTAGTAAAGGAACACACATGCAATGACACTGGTGGATCCATGTGGTTTAGGAAAGGAACACATATGCAATGACTCGGGTGGATCCATGTGGATTAGTAAAGGAACACACATGCAATGACTCTAGGGGTGATTTAGGAAAATAAGGCACATGCATGACACTAGTGGATCCATGTGGTTTAGGAAAAGAATACACATCCAATGACTCTAGTGGTGGTTTAGGAAAGGAAGACACATGCAATGAGTCTAGATCCGGTTAAGGAAAGTAAGACAAGAAAAATGACTCTAGTGGATCCATGTTGTTTAGGAAAAGAACACATATGCAATAACTCTGGTAGATCAATGTGGTTTAAGAAATGCTCACACATGCAATGACTCTGGTGGTTTAGGAAAGAAAGACACATGCAATGACTCTGGATGTGGTTTAGGAAAGGAACACACATGCAATGACTCTAGTGGATCCATGTGGTTTACGCAAACAAGACACATGCAATGACTCTGGATGTGGATTAGGAAAGGAACACAGATGCAATGACTCTGGCTGATCCATGTGGCTTAGGAAAAGAACACACATGGAATGGCACTGGTGGATCCATGTGGTTTAGGAAAGGAACACACATGCAATGACACCGGTGGATCCATGTGGTTTAGGAAAGGAACACACATACAATGACTCTGGTAGATCCATTTGGTTTAGGAAAATAATACATGCAATGAATTTGGTGGATCCATGTGATCTAGGAAAAGAACAAACATGCAATGACTCTGGTGGTGGTTTAGGAAAATAACACACATGTAATGACACTAGTGGATCCATATGGTTTAGGAAAAGAACACACATACAATGACTCTGGTGGTGGTTTAGGGAAGGAAGGCACATGCAATGACTCCGGATGTGGTTTAGGAAAGCAATACACATTCAACGACTCTAGTGGATCCATGTGGTTTAGGAAAATAACACATATGCAATGACTCTGGTGGATTGATGTGGTTTAGGAAAGGACCACACATTCAATGACTCTGGTGGATCCATGTGGTTTAGGAAAATAACACACATGCAATGACATTGGTGGATCCATGTGGTTTAGGAAAGGAACACACATACAATGACACTGGTGGATCCATGTGGTTTAGGAAAGGAACACACCGGGAAAGTCTCTGGTGGTGGTTTAGGAAAAGAGCACACATGCAATGACACTAGTGGTGGTTTAGGAAAAAAACACACTCGCAATGAATCTGGTGGATCCATGTGGTTTAGGAAAGGAACACACCGGGTAAGACTCCGGTGGTGGTTTAGGAAAAGAGCACACATGCAATGACTCTGGTGGTGGTTTAGGAAAAGAACACACACGCAATGACACTGGTGGATCAATGTGGTTTAGGAAAAGAACACACATGCAATGACACTGGTGGATCCCTATGGTTTATGAAAAGAACACACATGCAATGAATCTGGTGGTGGTTTAGGAAAGGAACACACATGCAATGACTCTAGTGGATTCAAGTGGTTTAGGAAAGTAACACACATGCAATAACTCTGGTGGTGCTTTAGGAAAGGAAGATACATGCAATGACTCTGGATGTGGTTGAGGCAAGAAACACACATGCAATGACGCTAGTGGATCCATGTGTTTAGGAAAATGAATACACATGCAATGAATATTGATGTGGTTTAGGAAAGGAACACACATGGAATGACTCTGGTGGATCTATGTGGTTTTGGAAAAGAACACACATGGAATGACTCTAGTGGTGGTTTAGGAAAACAACACGCATGCAATAACTCTAGTGGTGGTTTAGGAAAAGAACACACATGCAATGACACTAGTGGATCCCTGTGGTTTAGGAAAAGAACACACATGCAATGAGTCTGGTGGTGGTTTAGGAAAGGAAGACACATGCAATGACTCTGGATGTGCTTTAGGAAAGGAACACACATGCAATGACTAGTGGATTCACGTGGTTTAGGAAAAGAACAGACCTGCACTGACTCTGGTGGATCAATGTGGTTTAGGAAAGGAACACACATGCAATGACACTGGTGGATCCATGTGGTTTAGGAAAGGAACACGCATGCAATGACTATGGTGCATCCATGTGGTTTAGCAAAGGAACACACATGCAATGACTCTAGGGGTGGTTTAGGAAAATAAGGCACATGCAATGACACTGGTGGTGGTTTAGGAAAAGAACACACATGCGATGACTCTAGTGGATCCATGTGGTTTAGGAAAAGAACACACATGAAATGACTCTAGTGGTGCTTTAAGAAAATAACACGCATGCGATGACACTAGTGGATCCATGTGGTTTAGGAAAAGAACACAGAGGAAATAACCTAGATGGTGGTTTAGGAATGGAAGACTCATGCAATGACTCTGGATGTGGTTTAGGAAAGGAACACATATGCAATGACTCTAGTGGATCCATGTGGTTTAGGAAAAGAAGACACATGCAATTAATCTGGATGTGGTTTAGGAAAGGAACACACATGCGATGACTCTGGTGGATCCATGTGGTTTAGGAAAAGAACACACATGCAATGACACTTGTGGATCCATCTAGTTAAAGAAAGGAACACACATGCAATGACACTGGTGGATCCATGTGGTTTAGGAAAGGAACACACATGCAATGACTCTGGTATATCCATGTGGTTTAGGAAAACAACACACATGCAATGCCTCTGGTGGATCCATGTGGTTTAGGATAAGAACACACTGGCAATTACTCTAGTGGTGGTTTAGGAAAAGAATACACATGCAATGACACTAGTGAATCCATGTGGTTTAGGAAAAGAATACACATCCAATGACTCTAGTGGTGGTTTAGGAAAGGAAGACACATGCAATGAGTCTAGATCCGGTTAAGGAAAGTAAGAAAAGAAAAATGACTCTAGTGGATCCATGTGGTTTAGGAAAAGAACACATATGCAATAACTCTGGTAGATCAATGTGGTTTAAGAAATGCTCACACATGCAATGACTCTGGTGGTTTAGGAAAGGAAGACACATGCAATCACTCTGGATGTGGTTTAGGAAAGGAACACACATGCAATGACTCTAGTGGATCGACGTGGTTTACGAAAACAAGACACATGCAGTGACTCTAGATGTGGATTAGGAAAGGAACACAGATGCAATGACTGTGGCTGATCCATGTGGCTTAGGAAAAGAACACACATGGAATGACACTGGTGGATCCATGTGGTTTAGGAAAGGAACACACATGCAATGACACCGGTGGATCCATGTGGTTTAGGAAAGAAACACACATACAATGACTCTGGTAGATCCATTTGGTTTAGGAAAACAACACACATGCAATGAATTTGGTGGATCCATGTGATCTAGGAAAAGAACAAACATGCAATGACTCTGGTGGTGGTTTAGGAAAATAACACACATGCGATGACACTAGTTGATCCGTATGGTTTAGGAAAAGAACACACATACAATGACTCTGGTGGTGGTTTAGGGAAGGAAGGCACATGCAATGACTCTGGATGTGGTTTAGGAAAGGAACACACATTCAACGACTCTAGTGGATCCATGTGGTTTAGGAAAAGAACACATATGCAATGACTCTGGTGGATCGATGTGGTTTAGGAAAGGACCACACATGCAATGACTCTGGTGGATCCATGTGGTTGAGGAAAAGAACACACATGCAATGACATTGGTGGATCCATGTGGATTAGGAAAGGAACACACATACAATGACACTGGTGGATCCATGTGGTTTAGGAAAGGAACACACCGGGAAAGACTCTGGTTGTGGTTTAGGAAAAGAGCACACATGCAATGACTCTGGTGGTGGTTTAGGAAAAGAACACACAAGCAATGAATCTGGTGGATCCATGTGGTTTAGGAAAGGAACACACCGGGAAAGACTTTGGTGGTGGTTTAGGAAAAGAGCACACATGCAATGACTCTGGTGGTGGTTTAGGAAAAGAACACGCACGCAATGACACTAGTGGATCAATGTGGTTTAGGAAAAGAACACACATGCAATGACACTGGTGGATCCCTGTGGTTTAGGAAAAGAACAAACATGCAATGAATATGGTAGTGGTTTAGGAAAGGAAGACACATGCAATGACTCTTGATATGGTTTACGAAAGGAACACACATGCAATGACTCTGGTGGATTCAAGTGGTTTAGGAAAAGAACAGACCTGAATGACTCAGGTGGATCCATGTGGTTTAGGAAAGGAACACACATGCAATGGCTCTGGTGGATCCATGTGGATTAGGAAAGGAACACACATGCAATGAATCTAGTGGTGGTTTAGGAAAATAAGGCACATGCAATGACACTGGTGGTGGTTTAGGAAAATAACACACATGCAATGACTCTAGTGGATCCATGTGGTTTAGGAAAAGAACACACATGAAATGACTCTAGTGTGGTTTAAGAAAATAACACACATGCGATGACACTAGTGGATCCATGTGGTTTAGGAAACGAACACACAAGAAATAACCCGGGTGGTGGTTTACGAATGGAAGACTCATGCAATGACTCTGGATGTGGTTTAGGAAAGGAACACACATGCAATGACACTGGTGGATCCATGTGGTTTAGGAAAGGAACACGCATGCAATGACTATGGTGGATCCATGCGGTTTAGCAAAGGAACACACATGCAATGACTCTAGGGGTGGTTTAGGAAAATAAGGCACATGCAATGACACTGGTGGTGGTTTAGGAAAAAAACACACATGCGATGATTCTGGTGGATCCATGTGGTTTAGGAAAAGAACACACATGAAATGACTCTAGTGGTGGTTTAAGAAAATAACACACATGCGATGACACTAGTGGATCCATGTGGTTTAGGAAAAGAACACATAAGAAATAACCCGGATGGTGGTTTAGGAATGGAAGACTCATGCAATGACTCTAGGTGTGGTTTAGGGAAGGATCACATATGCAATGACTCTAGTGGATCCATGTGGTTTAGGAAAAGAAGACACATGCAATGACTCTGGTGGTGGTTTAGGAAAGGAACACACATGCCATGACTCTGGTGGATCCATGTGGATTAGGAAAAGAACACACATGCAATGACACTTGTGGATCCATCTGGTTTAGGAAAGGAACACACATGCAATGACACTAGTGGATCCATGTGGTTTAGGAAAGGAGCACACATGCAATGACTCTGGTATATCCATGTGGTTTAGGAACACAACACACATGCAATGCCTCTGGTGGATCCATGTGGTTTAGGATAAGAACACACTTGCAATTACTCTAGTGGTGGTTTAGGGAAAGAACACACATGCAATGATACTAGTGCATCCATGTGGTTTAGGGAAAGAATACACATCCGATGACTCTAGTGGTGGTTTAGGAAAGGAAGACACATGCAATGAGTCTGGATGCGGTTTAGGAAAGTAAGACACAAGCAATGACTCTAGTGGATCCATGTGGTTTAGGAAAAGAACACATATGCAATAACTTTGGTAGATCAATGTGGTATAGGAAATGCTCACACATGCAATGACTCTTGTGGTTTAGGAAAGGAAGACACATGCAATGACTCTAGTGGAACCATGTGGTTTATGAAAACAAGACACATGCAATGATTGTGGATGTGCATTAGGAAAGGAACACAGATGCAATGACTCTGGCTGATTCATGTGGCTTAGGAAAAGAACACACATGGAATGACACTAGTGGATCCATGTGGTTTACGAAAGGAACACACATGCAATGACACCAGTGGATCCATGTGGTTTAGGAAAGGAACACACATAGAATGACTCTGGTAGATCCATTTGGTTTAGGAAAACAACACACATGCAATGACATTGGTGGATCCATGTGATCTAGGAAAAGAACAAACATGCAATGACTCTGGTGGTGGTTTAGGAAAATAACACACATGCAATGACACTAGTGGATCCATATGGTTTAGGAAAAGAACACACATACAATGACTCTGGTGGCGGTTTAGGGAAGGAAGGCACATGCAATGACTCTGGATGTGGTTTAGGAAAGGAACACACATTCAACGACTCTGGTGGATCCATGTGGTTTACGAAAAGAACACATATGCAATGACTCTAGTGGATCCATGTGGTTTAGGAATGGAACACACATGAAATGACTCTAGTGGTGGTTTAAGAAAATAACACACATGCGATGACACTAGTGGATCCATGTGGTTTAGGAAACGAACACACAAGAAATAACCCGGGTGGTGGTTTAGGAATGGAAGACTCATGCAATGACTCTGGATGTGGTTTAGGAAAGGAACACACATGCAATGACACTGGTGGATCCATGTGGTTTAGGAAAGGAACACGCATGCAATGACTATGGTGGATCCATGCGGTTTAGCAAAGGAACACACATGCAATGACTCTAGGGGTGGTTTAGGAAAATAAAGCACATGCAATGACACTGGTGGTGGTTTAGCAAAACAACGCACATGCGATGACTCTGGTGGATCCATGTGGTTTAGGAAAAGAACACACATGAAATGACTCTAGTGGTGGTTTAAGAAAATAACACACATGCGATGACACTAGTGGATCCATGTGGTTTAGGAAAAGAACACATAAGAATTAACCCGGATATTGGTTTAGGAATGGAAGACTCATGCAATGACTCTAGGTGTGGTTTAGGGAAGGATCACATATGCAATGACTCTAGTGGATCCATGTGGTTTAGGAAAAGAAGACACATGCAATGACTCTGGTGGATCCATATGTATTAGGAAAAGAACACACATGCAATGACACTTGTGGATCCATCTGGTTTAGGAAATGAACACACATGCAATGACACTAGTGGATCCATGTGGTTTAGGAAAGGAACACACATGCAATGACTCTGGTATATCCATGGGGTTTAGGAAAGCAACACACATGCAATGCCTCTGGTGGATCCATGTGGTTTAGGATAAGAACACACTTGCAATTACTCTAGTGGTGGTTTAGGGAAAGAACACACAGGCAATGATACTAGTGCATCCATGTGGTTTAGGAAAAGAATACACATCCAATGACTCTAGTGGTGGTTTAGGAAAGGAAGACACATGCAATGAGTCTGGATGCGGTTTAGGAAAGTAAGACACAAGCAATGACTCTAGTGGATCCATGTGGTTTAGGAAAAGAACACATATGCAATAACTCTGGTAGATCAATGTGGTTTAGGAAATGCTCACACATGCAATGACTCTTGTGGTTTAGGAAAGCAAGACACATGCAATGACTCTAGTGGAACCACGTGGTTTACGAAAACAAGACACATGCAATGACTGTGGATGTGGATTAGGAAAGGAACACATATGCAATGACTCTGGCTGATTCATGTGGCTTAGGAAAAGAACACACATGGAATGACACTGGTGGATCCATGTGATTTAGGAAAGGAACACACATGCAATGACACCGGTGGATCCATGTGGTTTAGGAAAGGAACACACATAGAATGACTCTGGTAGATCCATTTGGTTTAGGAAAACAACACACATGCAATGAATTTGGTGGATCCATGTGACCTAGGAAAAGAACAAACATGCAATGACTCTGGTGGTGGTTTAGGAAAATAACACACATGCAATGACACTAGTGGATCCATATGGTTTAGGAAAAGAACACACATACAATGACTCTGGTGGTGGTTTAGGGAAGGAAGGCACATGTAATGACTCTGGATGTGGTTTAGGAAAGGAACACACATTCAACGACTCTAGTGGATCCATGTGGTTTAGGAAAAGAACACATATGCAATGACTCTGGTGGTGGTTTAGGAAAGGAAGACACATGCAATGACTCTGTATATGGTTTAGGAAAGGAACACACATGCAATGAGTCTGGTGGATTCAAGTGGTTTAGGAAAAGAACATACTTGAATGACTCTGGTGGATCCATGTGGTTTAGGAAAGGTCACACATGCAATGGCTCTGGTGGATCCATGTGGATTAGGAAAGGAACACACATGCAATGAATCTAGTGGTGGTTTAGGAAAATAAGGCACATGCAATGACACTGGTGGTGGTTTAGGAAAATAACACACATGCAATGACTCTAGTGGATCCATGTGGTTTAGGAAAAGAACACACATGAAATGACTCTAGTGGTGGTTTAAGAAAATAACACACATGCGATGACACTAGTGGATCCATGTGGTTTAGGAAACGAACACACAAGAAATAACCCGGTGGTGGTTTACGAATGGAAGACTCATGCAATGACTCTGGATGTGGTTTAGGAAAGTAACATGCATGCAATGACTCTAGAGGATCCATGTGGTTTAGGAAAAGAAGACACATGCAATGACGCTGGCTGTAGTTTAGGAAAGGAACACACATGCAATGACTCTGGTGGATCCATGTGGTTTAGGAAAAGAACACACATGCAATGACACTTGTGGATCCATCTGGTTTAGGAAAGGAACACACGTGCAATGACACTGGTGGATTCATGTGGTTTAGGAAAGGAACACACATGCAATTACTATGGTGGATCCATGTGGTTTAGTATGAAACATGCATTTTTCATTTTTTAAAGGAACACACATGCCTATCTTTCTATTTTCTATTTGAATCTCTTAGTTTGTCTTGCCCTTTTTTTTATACTACTCAGTTTTTCCCTCTCTCTTGGGCACAAATCTCACAAAAGCCAAAAGTGTGCTCACTCTAGCTGCTACACCCTGATTGGCTGGCACAGATGTCACGCGGATCGTGCCCACCAACCGTTGATCCTCTGTGATCCAATGGGCAGGATAACCCCTCCCTCCTCCTCTCTTTCTGCAGGGTCTATTCGTGCCACCTCTCGATCCGGGCCATCGATACTTTACCTCCATAAACAAATGAAAACCATCTAAAAAAATAAAAAAATGAAAATGATCATATTTCAAAGAAGCTCTCATCGTTGTCTTTCGGATCATCGTCATCTTCATCACCATCATGGTCCTTTCCATCGACGTTGTCGGTGTCCTCCTCTAATGACTCGTCACCGCCCCCTTCTTAGTATAAGCGCGCTATCTCCTCGTCATAGTCCTCCTCCTCCTCTTTGTAGTCCCACGGGTCCACATCACTCTCCTCCGCTTCTGCCTCCAATTGATCCATGAACGCCTCCTTGTTGGCCAAGTCAGAGTCGTCCAAATAGTTGTCTCCTCTATTCTTCATGGTCTTCTTCTTAATCCTCTTCTTGTCCGTACTCGCTGGTGCAACACGCGCCCCCGTCCTGGCTGCTTCTTTGTGCTCGTCCATCACTGCAGGTGCCCCACGTTCCTCCTGCATAGCTAGTACAAGCTTCGAAATTGCGGTGCCCCTGAGTGCCGATATCGATGGATCCTGGCGCGGTTGGATATGACGTGCTTCCTAGGTAGGCGACTCGTGAGCACGAACGATGCCGCGAAGAGTAGGGGATGCAGGACGGTCAGTGGCCGGCTTGGATTTGCCATTGCCACGTCGAGGGGCCATCGTGCTCGAGGAAGTTGTTCAGAATGAGCGATGTCTAGTACACAGAGGTGGGTGCCGATCTCATCAAGGGGCGAACAGCGGTTTCGTGCATCATGTATGTGCATGCATTTGTTGATTATTAAACAAAATGTATTATCTCACGTACTGAACATATTTTGATCACAACAAAAGTGGCATAGTGAATTCTAGACTCGTAAATATCCTGTGTGTTCCTATCAACGTGGAGTTCGACGTGCCGATGTGATCGTGCAACAGTTGCGCGCGTCATTTCCCCGTCAACACGTGACGCACGCACGCGGAACGTGCACGACATTGCCAGTGATTACCACCCGGCCTACTCATTTTTTAAGGGGAAAGTCCCACTCCTTTTACTAGATTTTAGCGCCGAAGACCATTGAACTGTCCATCGCAATAAAGAAAAGTCCAATCGAGTCCCGTCGATTCCCTATCCCTAGATTCTTTGAGAAGGTAGACGATGGTCTTGTATAATACTACTGGACCATGGCTTGTAATCTTTGACTCTTCTCCCACACTAATCACTCTCTTCTTCCTCTTGCCACCACCTCCCCCCTGCAAGCCATGGCCCCCCGAGGAGAGGTCGGTCGACCATCCTCGTGGAGAAAAAAGACAGAGCTCGCCGCCTAGGAGTCTGTGCTCTACCAGCCCCTCAAGCCCCCCTCTAACTAAGGACCAATCTCTCCCAACAATGGTGCCGAATGTTCTAGCAGGCGAGGGCTCCTCCCGGTATGGTCTTCTTGTTTTACTTCTTCTCCATATTCTTGTCCATCATGATCTTATTCGACTACTTCTTATTCTTTTTCTTCTTCCTCCTCCTCTTTTGCGTATTATAGGCTGGCCATGGACCCAAAATCCACCACGATGACGGTGTTGCAGGACCCGTTTGGCCCCATTCCACGTCAGCGAGGTAACAAATCTCCACACCTTTATTTCTTTGAGTATTACTGTGGATTTCTTAGATCGTGTCCACCACGCATTGGAGGTTTTGTGAGTTGTATTAGTTTTCCTGATTATGACCGGATCTCTTGGTCTTTTTTAATACTACTGTTCATATATTCAATGGTGATTTTGTGAGTTGTATTAGTTTTGCTGATTATGACTGGATCTCTTGGTCTTTTTTAATACTGTTGTTCGTAGATTCAATGGTGATTTCGTGAGTTGTTTTAGTTTTCATGATTATGACTGGATCTCTTGGTCTTTTTAAATACTGCTATTCATAGATTCAATGGGGATTTTGTGATTTGTATTAGTTTTCACCTGGAACCTGACGTAGAATAATAGAACTACTATTTGAAATAACATGAATGATGTCGCGAGCGAAGGCCGAGTACCGTGACAAGGTGGTCGCGATCAATGGAAAGATTGACAACCAACATGTGCATGCACGCTCCCTCGCCCTTGCTAATGACAGCCTACATAGGCGTTTATCTATGTAGAAGGAGATCTCGCTAGATTTTGCAAATGACATTGTGAGGCTGTAGAAGCTGCTCAACCATAACTTGAATATGCAAGAACAAGCCATCAAGATAACGAACAAGCTCATGGATGATAAGAAGAATCTCCAGATAAGATGCATGCTCCTACAGGATGAAATCGTCAAGGCACTCAGAGGACGCATCGACGAAACAAAGGCTACCATCGTGGCATACAAGGACAGGAATCGTTGCGTGGATGTAGTGAAAGAGATGAAGGAGGACATGCACCGAAGGATCACCATACTCGAGGGTGTTCAGAAAGAGAACGAGGAGCTAAGGGCTTGTCTGGAGGCGTATTGGGAAATGCACAAGTCTGGTTCCCATTAGAGGGGGCATGAATATCAGTTTGTGCTCCACTCTGTTTGTAATATGTATATATATTAAGGAATCTTAGAGAAACTCCTTATCTATCTAGACATGGTTGGTGTTAAAGTGCATGAATGGACACCATGAGCTCTTTCCATTCTGTATCTAAGTTTGATTATGCATTATGATTTTGTCAGTACTAATTGATGACATTGGAAAAACCCACGGGACCCTAAGTTGTAGAAAAACCTAGGTTGCTTTGAAATTGAAATTATGACAGTGCCACTAGTAGATTCATAAAATGTCGATTAGTCCTAGATTGCTTCTTCCTTGAAATTATGACTGTGCCACAAGTTGATTCAATTAATTATGGAAACTAACCACCTTGTCCTGGTGAACTGAACAAACCATACTATATATTTTTGTTGTAGGGAAAGAAGCGAAATCTGAACCAGGACCAGGTGACCTTGCTAAATGATAAGATAGCCATCCAAAGGGAGAAGAAAAATTCTTAGAAGCTGGACTTTGACCACCTGCATGCTGAAGTCACGATCCTTTTTGAGAATTACCAGAAACTAAAGGAGGTAAACGCCGGCTGAGAGAAACTTCACAGGGAAGGTCACACTTCGACTAGTAAGAAAACGGAGATCATGAATGGGCTCATGAAGGAAAATCATATGGTTACGGACCAACTTCTTGGATCCCTGACGGAGCGCTGGAACCTTCGGCGGGCGCACGACAAAGTAATTAAGGAGTTGGCCGATCTTAGGGAGGAAAACAAGCAGCTCTAGGCCAAGCTCACTTGAACCCAACATATGTCTATTTAGTATTGAACTGCCTGTTTTATCCTCTATAATGAACTGAACTCTATGCATGATATGTGTTTGTCTAAAATTAATTTGCTCGAGGAATGAGTTTGTCTTAGTTATGAATATGCAACTGCAAGTCTTACAATTAACTAGTTTTAGGCATTAGCACGACATAAATTTTTTATCTAGAATTTCCTTTGTTCACCATCACGTAGTCCTCTGTAGTCCATCGTTGTTCACCATCACGCGCCTTCTTCAGTTCCTTCAACAGATCCGCAATGTAGTACTCTATATTATTCTTGTCTTCCCTGAGCTAATCCCTCTCCTTTTCTACATCATGAATCACCAACCTGTGACTATCCTAAAGCTTCTTTGTTGTTCCAACAACCAAACTCCCGTTGATTCTGTCACTTAGTTCTGACTGCAAATTCTCGATTTCTTGTTCCAGCTCCTTATTTCGTACCGATGTCTTGGAATTTTTTAGCAGCAGCACAAGCATCAGTAAATCTCCCTGACCTTTCCAACTCATACATCTCCCATAACTGGGCCAAATATTTCTTAAGTGCATCTGGCAACTCAAGATCCACCCACTCTACTTCCTTACACACCGGGCCAACCTAAAAAAACACACTATCGTGTTATGAACATACACGATACATTTTTCTCCATGTCACCGTTGCACATAATGTAAGCAAACTTGATTTGTACAGCCCAAAAACCTTCTCCCAGTGTTACTGCCTTTGAATGCAACATATCTCCTCAAGTTTAGCTCATGGTCACATGGTACTTGTCCATCGAGATCTAGGCCCTCCCATTCAAGGTCGTAGATCGTCTGTGGTACCTATAATGAAACGCAAAGCTAGAATTGAACATGATTGCATGCACATATGGAGCTCAAATCGAGGGATTTACCAATGTCTAACCCTAGCCCGAGAAAATAGAGGAAATCACATCAAGGAAGAAATACTCGATGTCGGAGAGAAGGCTGTCGTTACTCGACTGGTCATCCTCGTTGTTCCAGGACAGCATGGCGAATGCGTCGGCATCGGCGATGGTGAGGAAAGAGAGGAGAGAGAGAGAGAGAGAACGAAAGAGTGGGGAAAGTGAAGTGTGTCACCGCTGGAACAATGACTAAATTGGCATGTTACAATAGTTTAATGGATACCATGCCCTTTCCCTAGATTACTGTCTCCTGCCTAATAGGGTTTTTCTTCATACATTCTTATTTCAAATATTAAACATGTACTCCCTCCATCCCGATTTCATTGCCTAAGGAAAACATACTAGTATATTACATCATCTAAAGAAACAAAATCATGTCAACTACAAGGTACTTATGCATCACTTGTTCAGTCATGGTTTCACAAAACATTACATTACAATCTCTCAACAAACATAATCACAGAAACAAGTATATTACATCAACTCAAGAAACAAAATCATGTCAACTACAAGGTATTTATGCATCACTCGTCTAGTCATGGTTTCACAAAACATTACATTACAATCTCTCAACAAACATGATTATAGAAACAAGTATATTCCATCATCTCAAGAAACAAAAACATGCCAACTACAAGGTTCTTATGTAGTACTTGTCTAGTCATGGTTTCACAAAAAATTACATTACAATCTCTCAATAAACATAATCACAGAACCAAGTATATCACGACATCTCAAGAAACAAAATCATGTCAACTACAATTTACTTATGCATCACTTTTCCAGTCATGGTTTCACAAAACATTACATTACAATCTCTCGACAAACATAATAACAGAAAGAAGTATAGTACATCATCTCACGAAACATAATCATGCCAACTACAATGTACTTATGCATCATTTGTTCAGTCATGGTTTCACAAAACATTACATTACACTCTCTAAACAAAAGGAATAACAGAAACAAGTACAATACATCATCTCAAGAACCATAATCATGTCAACTCAATGTACTTATGCATCACTTGTCCAGCCATGGTTTCACAAAACATTACATTACAATCTCTCAACAAACATAATAACAGAAACAAGTACAATACGTCATCTCAAGAAACATAATCATGTCAACTACAATGTACTTATGTCTTATTACAACAATGATGGTTTTAGTGAGTGACATGTCCGAAAATCTCAATAGCTCTCAAAACATTATATCGCAATCTCTCAACAAAGATAATCATAGAAACATGCTCTAAATGAAATAGTAGTGTAGTTTACAAATACAGACAGGGGAACCCCGCGGTCCATATGACAAGCCTAGGGTACCATGTCTCATCCGATCTGATCAACGTCGATCACCTCGTTCTGTTTAGCCACTACATGGGCCTCTACATCCACTAAAACCTCCTCAACAACATCAGAAATGGTAGCCAGGAAGAACAATTTCCTGGTTCGCTTCTTTCATCACATAATCTACATAAGATCTTCAGTATCCAAAACCTCTACGAATTTCTGCTTCTTCTGATGCCACCACCAGAGTCGTGCCATCTGCTTAGGAGAAATACGATTTCCTTAGTGATATTCTCTCTCATTTCTTCAAGAGTTATGTTTTCGGAATCAACGACGATCTCCATAGTACATGACGAAACTGGCTTATTAATGGGGCTACCGGGCTGCGGTACCAAAGTTCGCGGGCGAGTGCACTGCGGTACCTAAGTTGCCTGAAATTGCCGCGTTTAGAAATGTTGGGCCGCCAACTACCGAGAGGGGCCATTTCCATGCAAACTCATCTTAGCCCTACCAAATCCAAACATTCCGTGCAACTGCCCCATGAAGTAGACGGTCGGGACCCTCATGTCAGTAATATTTCTGTGACGCGAGCGGCAACGCGCCAACCACGTAGGCGAAACGAGAGACTAAAGGAGCATGGTGCGTTGACCAAATTCACAAATCCACTCCCTCCCTCCTTTCGCATGAACCCTAGCACCAACGGCGTCGAAATCCCCTCTCCAACCAGAATGATCTCTTCAGGCATGTGACTTCCGGCGCCAAGTTGCTACACCTACTCGCTGCTACCGAGATCTAATGTCGAATGCCGTGCCAGCCGTTGCGACGATCTAGCCCACCTCTACCGCCGACGAGCTGAGCAGCGCGAAGGATGGCAGATCCATTTGCCGAGGAAGAAGTACTTCTTGCTAATTGCAGGTGAGCTACTCTTCTCTTTGGTATTCGCACTACCTATAACTGCTAGCTGGCTATTGGCATTACAGAGATATATCGAACATAGAATTGATTGCTAGCACGACGCTGACAAACAATTCTTACCTTTTGTCTCCAATTTTCTGTCAAGTAGGATCTCCGCTGAACCCAAATACACGGTTCTGGTCACCATCAGCGGCTACCACATTAAATTAGCAGATGGGAAGAGCACGTGGAATCAAGCTCACAATCTGAAGATGGAAGTAGTGCCTGTGCAGTTATGCAGTATCCCTGGTTTGGTTGCTACTGTGCGTGAACTTGCTGAAATGAGGCCAGAGCAGACTGCACAAAACAACATCCTTGATGAACGAGGCTTCAAGGTTCCTGTAGCGTGTGACAGTCAGCTAATTGGGTTGACGACACAGCATGCTGGGCTTCACGTGGTTATGCTGATTTGTAACATACTAGATGAGGAAGCTCCTACTACTGGGAGTCGCTCAGCTATTATTGGGAAGGGAGGTCTAACTCGAACCCCTGCTGTTGTTGAGCAAAATGTGGTTCCTCGTCCGCGACATGCTTCTGTCAGGCAACCTCCTCGTAGGAGTCCCCGTATTGCCATTGTGGAAAACTATGCTCTGGAATCTGCTAGTACTAGCCATCCCTGTGGTGTTGTTGCTCCGGCTGCTGCTGACCTAATCCATGTCGTTGTTGAGCAAACTAAGGGCTTTCGGAGGCTTCCCCGTTGTTGTTGCCAAGGCCGCTGCCTTGTGTGTTGCTCCTCCTCAAAACCGTCCTCAAGTGTGCGAACCCGTGCTCTGGAATCTGCTGGTACTAGTCGTCCTCCTATAGTTGTTGATCTAGCCGCTGTTGACCCAATCCCTACCGCTATTGAGCAAACTAAGGCTTCCGGAGGCTGCCCCACTGTTGTTGCAAAGACTGATGCCTTGTGTCCTCTTTGAACCCGTGCTTAGGTTCAACGAGTTGCTGGTCTGGAGCTAGCTCATGGTCTAGACTCTGCTAGCACCTGAAACACTGCTATTGTGGGAACTGCTCCTGATCGTCGATGTGGCATGGCAGCAGCTGATCCTATTATGGCTACCGTTAGAAGGGGCCCTGCCTGTCCACCATGTAATGTAGCTCCCGCTGCTAAAGGCCCTCGCCTTGCTCCTGGTCCTGGTACTTCCACCGAGGTTGATCTAGCTAACGATGACGCTGGTGATGGCGGCAGTGGCATTAGGGTTGGGTCTGATGGTGCCGCTCCTCCTCTCGAACCTCTCGGAGGTTTCTATCCTGAAGAACCTCATGATGGCAAAGTAATCGTTCGTATCGGTGTCGTGGATTATACTGCAAAATTAGATCATGGCACAGAAAAATTCTATGACGGGTTTGATGTAATCCTTGGCAGATATGATCCTGAAGTGGTAGAGTTATCTGACCTGATGGCATCGTTATGTGTGAAGGTGTTGTGGGGGTCCTCCCAGGAAGCACGTTTGTTATATTTTGGTTACAGGAGAAAAAGGCTATCGAAGTGAAATATACCAAGGATTTTGTCATATCGTTTACAAGGAAATATTATAGGGGTGAAGTGTACATCCACTTGATAGTGCAAATGGTTTAGAGGAATTGGAACTCGACAATAGAGATGATGGACTTTTAGAAGGCATGTGTGACCTGATCCATGACATCAAGGGGCTGGTGCGACTGAGGGTAGCTTCGAATAGAGGAGAGTCTTACAGAGGAGCATCATAAAGAGGAGCAGGAAGAGCATCCCCAGAAAGGGCACCCTAAAGAAGAACATCACCAAGGAGACCATGCCAGAGAATAGGATGCACAAGAGTCACACGAAAAAAGGCACCACGCCGCAGAGTACACCCCTAAGATCCAGTCAAAATGCCACACTGAACGGTAGCAGAAAAAATGCTAAGAGGGATAGCACGATGGTGAACACTCCCAGGAGTGGTAGAAAAGAGGCGAAGATGGCCAGCACAAAGGCTACCACACCCAGTGGGAGCAGAAAAATACTAATTTGGAGCGAAACACACCGCTCTCAGGGAATAATGCCAGCATGAAGGAGAACACGCCCAATAGTAGCAGCAAAAGGGCTAATTTGGAGCGGAACACGCCACTGAGGTCAGGCAATAATGCCAGCACGAAGGAGAACACGCCCAATAGTAGCAGCAGAAAAGCTAATTCGAAGAAGAACACGCCGCAGAGGTCAGGCAATAATGCCAGCACCCTGGAGCCAACACCCATGAGGGGACGCAGTAAGGAGATCACACCCAAGAGCGGCAGCAAAAACCCTAGTTCGATGGGGAATGGAATGCAGATGTCAAGCCCTACTGATACCATCAGGAAACATTACATGAGGAAGCAGGATGTACACAGGAAGAGCAAGAGGGTTCTGTAAAGTCAAGATGAAATTGATTCTGAGTGTTGTTTGTCCACTAAAGTACCTGGGATGCGTGCAAACGTAAGACCACACCATGTGCTTGCAGCAGAACCAACCTAGTGTCTTGGAGAAAACAGAGTTTCCAGTGAGGTGGATTGGGGCAATGTTTCGGTCCATCCAGGTAGAGACGATGGTGCAGCCCCACCCATGGGAGTCAATATGATGTGTGCAGTACTAGGAATTAGAGACGATGACGAGGATTCTGAATCAGATGAAGAAGAAGGCACTATATAGGATCAAGAATCTGGTGATGATGAAATAGACGAGGAACTTAACGATGAGGCTGGTATTGTAGTCGATGATTTGGGTGTTGAAGTAGAAGAAATGAAACATGACCAGGAGTATCCTATAATTTCGGTCAGCACCGAGTTTAGGAGCATGCATGAGTTCATGATGTCATTCCGGCATTTTTGTATCAAGGGGGAGTTCGACGTTTATCGACTGAAGAACACTGCCTAGAGGTATGAGGCCGTTTGCAAGTTAACGTGGATGAATGGACGGGCCGAGGTACATTGTCCATGGAGGATTACAGCAAGAGCCTTACCTGCGTGGAATGCAATTAGGGTACTGGGGCAATGAATGCAGCAAACCATTAGAACTCTCTCTTTTCACTCTATAACTACAATTGATGTGCGATATCTTTCTAGTAACTAATCGACTCCGCTTATCTTTTAAATGAATCTGTGTTGTAGGTGAACAAAATGGGCCCTCCACACATGAGTCCGATAGGGAGCAAACTGAAATTCTCAATGGCTCATACGGAGTGGGTGGCTATGCAATCTTTGTCCATACTAAAGGATAACCCTAAGGAGACCGCGAAGAATATTTAGACTAGACTCGGTTCTAAATACAACATTGTCCTTCCGTATTGCACGGTTTGGAAAGGTAAAGAGAAAGCTCTGGGGTCTTGCACGGGGATTGGACCAATAGCTTCAGGATGTTGTACCAGTTCAAGGCGGAGGTACAAGCTAGGTGTCCGGGAGTGTTGTGGAGATTGACACCGAATCAGAAGGTGGTAAAATATATTTCAAAAGATTTTTCATGGCGCTTAAACCTTGCATCCAGGGATTCAAGGATGGCTGTAGGCCGTATCTAAGTGTAGACAGCACTGTCCTAACTGGCAAATGGAAAGGCTGCCTGCCATCTGCCACAACACTTGATGGTCACCACTGGATGTTCCCAGTGGCATTCGGGTTGTTTGAAACAGAAACGAAGGAAAATTGGGTCTCGTTTATGAGGCAGCTCAGGAGATCAATAGGCCACATGGATCCATTGGTTATATCCACGGATGCATGCAAAGGGCTGACGAATGTAGTGAAGGAGGTGTTCCCGCGAGCTGAAGGTAGAGAATGCCATGCCCATATGATGCTCAACTTGTACTCACACTATGCAGGCAGCGTATTTCGTTACATGTTTCCTGCTGCTAGAGCTTACAAACGTAGTAGCAGCGAATATTTCATGAGCAAGATTTTTGCAGAAGCCCCTAAACTGCAAGAGTGCTTAGCCATCCATCATTCGTAGCTATGGAAGAGGAGTCAATTAAACCCTGACATCAAAGTTGATTACATAAACAACAACCTTGCAGAATGCCTGAATAACTAGGTGAAAGACATAAAAGTCCGTCATATTTATATCTTGATGGACATCATACGTGGTATGATCATAAAGCTATTAAATATAAGGAGAGAGATCGGTAGGAGACTTAGAGGACATATGCTACCACCAGTTGTACAGCAACTGCACAAGAGAAGCCGAGGACTTGCTCATCTTAAGGTTCTCCCGTCAACCAGCAGAAGCTGTGAGGTGGTCCATATGTCCAAGAGTGGCAAAAGGGATGTTGTGAACATCCAGCTGAGAGAATGCACCTGCTTAGAGTGGTAGCATACCGGGAAACCTTGCGACCACGACTTGGCCTTCTTGGTGAAGAAAATAACTCTACCACATTTGGATCAGTATTTGTCAGACTACTACTCTATGGAAAAGTTCAGAGCTATGTACGCTGGATCTATCAAGCCATGTACAGACCCATCTCAGTGGCCTCAAGTCCAAGAGTCTTTCGAGCTTTGCCAGCCAGTTAAAAAAAGGGGTATAGGAAGACCACAGGTGAATAGGTTTAAGAATTTTCTCGAGAAGAACGGTTTGGCTTTCTATGCTACAAAGAAGGGCAAAAATAGATGCAAGACCTGCCATCTTATAGTCCATAGAGCAGCGGGCTGTCCCCTTAATGCTCCCAAACCTAGGTATGAGATGGTACATGTACATTCACACAAAAAAATTTATAGTCTGTAGATATAAGGTAATAATCCATGTACTTTTTATTATAGGAAGCGCAAGGTAAGAAACAAGACAGCCGACTCAGTGATTTTGCTGCGGGAAGAAAATCAAAACGAGTGGAGTGATGATGCTGGACAAGATTCTGGTGCTGGTTGGCCTGAATTCCCTCGACCCAGAGATGTAGGGTACGTGAAGGTAAGAAAATTGGCACCCAGGAAGAGGAAGAAGGCCGGAGATGAAGAAGCCAACGGACGTGAAGGCAAGAGGAAGAAAGTTGGCACCCAAGCAGAGAAATAAGGCTAGCAGTGTAGAAGCCTAATGATGTATTGAACTTGAACCTACATATGTAGTTCAGTTAAACTCTAGAGCTGTGTGCGTGGAACTTGTCAGGCGAAACAATCGGCCTCCTGTACTCGGAGTAAAATGTATTGCGACTTTAGGATTGGATACGTTCGAGGCCACTAGTTGTATCCAAAATTGTGACTGTGCCACTACTATCTGTACAATCGCGATAGCTGAGCGGTTAAGGAGTCTCCAAAATCGATGGGTGTTAGTGGCACAGACATGAATTATTTATAGGCGCTTAATAAATCCCTGCTATTGGCATTACACTTATGATAAGTTTCTAGGCTGAAAAACAATTTCTTAAGCTGGCTGCTACACTCCATGAAGCAGCAACTTATTTCAGCTGCTGGACAACGACATGGCAACATAAACTACAAATGCAACAGATAATCAGGAAATTGTTTCCACTATCTGGCCTAATCTTGAGCCCGTCTGTCTCACCACCTCCCTGCCCTGCCTCCGCTGCACCAGGCGAAGCTCCCGGATCTCTCGCTGCATTGCACGAATCTCCTCTTTCTTGTCCCACACAGCATCACGCAGATCATGGACGAGCTCTTTGTGAAAACTTGTTAGTGGCTTTTCGATCCACACAAACTTGTCACAGCAAATCCCCCTCCCTTCCTGCGAAGTAGATCACAGGAAACATAAAAAAGAATTACATTACGCTTTCCAGATCCGGCTTACCATTGTACCTACAGTACAAACTTACCGCTTTGATGCTGCAGTTGCTAAATTTTCCTGCAGTATTTTCGTCGGTCCACGAAGTCCATCTCGACATCTTCTCACTGTACAAACACAGCATATCGGGGTAGTAATCATAGGGCGCCCTCCGGTACTTGATGGTGGCACCCGCCTAAAAGCGTTCAGCCGACCCTGATTCCGCCTAAGACGAACTCCATGAGCTGCGAGCCATGAGCGAGGGGAGCGAGGGCTAAGGAAAGGGAGGAAAGAGGATCCTTTGGATGTCAGGGTAGTGGTGAAGTGTGATTTATCCCCACTTAATAACACGGGAAGAATCCTATCGTCCACATTCAGCTGGGTGGGGGACCTAGCGTGTGGACTTGTCAACCAAACATCACGCCTTCGTGCTTCAAAGGCCCTCTCGCGCGCATTGGATGAAATTTTTGGCACCTTGCCCACGTACATATCACTGGGAGACCTTGCCCAGGAACTAGACACGCCTGGCCCACAATCTTACTCCCTCTTGGGAACTTGTCATGGCTCGCGCCGGCAGATCCATCCGCTCCAACGCTTCCGGTAGGGCTTGCCGCGGCGGATCCACCCCAAGATCCTACCATCGCAGAATCAAATGGCCATGGTTTCTTGAGAGGAGCGACGATTCTACGTATCCGAGCTCGACCCCTCCTACCTGTAGAAGGACTGATGCGACGTCGAGCTCGAGCAGAAGCCGCCAGGCGCGATGGCACTCGGTCCACGCCAACCCTGTCACCTTCGTCATTGTCGATTCCGAGACAGGGACGAAGCTGTGCAGAACGCCATTGTTGCCGAAGGGCAAGCCACGGGTGGGAGTGGATGTCGCTGGGAAGGGCACGGCGGTGTGACCAATCGAGGTGGACTCTGACGACAGTGCTGTGATGTGGGTTTAGATGTTGTTTAGGATGGTTGCAATTTCGGTTGTGTTTAGTGCGAGTACAATTATTGTAATGGGTTTGTCGGGCTATATTGAGAACTATGTGCAATAGCAGCGTGAGAGTGCTTCCAGTTTAGAAATTGTGTCTGTGCCATTTGCATGTTGCATTATCAACATAGATTACATGTAAACAATCCAATGAAAATCAGATTACAACCATCAAACGGGAGTGGCAGGATGGAAGAGAAGTTGGGATAGTGGCTTCGAGGGGAAGGAAGAGAAGGGGGCGTGACACTGGCAGGTGGGCCCTCAAAACATGTGACACTGACATGCGGGGCCGAGAGCACACGGTATTGCCAGTCTATCCAGAGCAAGCGGTCTTTACAACATGACAACATCAAGCTGATTGGACCAATAACTCGTCGAATTATTAAGGAGTACTAAAAAAACTACAACTGGGGTAAATTCGCACAACCCGTATGCTCTACGCACCTGAGAAGCATCGCTTAAGTCTAACAGTAATGACATCATAAGTACTATATTTCCCTGTCGGTCTTCTTGATACAAATGTAGAAATGCATCTGCCTGTTCGGTCTAGCACCGACAAGGTACTGATATGGCACACATAGGATCGACCTTAGGTCCGCATACTCCACCTCCCGCGGCGTCGGGTGGCTTGGCGCCTCGGCTAGCACAAGAATGCAATCGGACAACGGCAGATGGGCGTTCGCCCACATGCGCATGGTGTATACGGGCTAGGCGCACGAGACCGACCTGACGCTTACGGCACACACGACGGTGGGCCCGGCTCTGGTTACCATAACACTAGCGGTGATGGTCAGGACGAAAACAGAGCCGTCCCCCATAGAAAATTAGCCGGCGGCGTGCCGAGTCAGTGAACGGCACCTGCTCTTGGAGAAGTTGGGTTTGACCGTACGAGATCCTAATCACTTCGATCAAGTGCTCCTTTGCAAGGTGGACAACAAGCTCTGCCCGCGGGCCGGTGTAGTTGCTCCGTGCAGGAGCACGCGCCGTGCGGGCACGCGAGCTCGTGGAGCGGGATCTCGTGGTAGGAGTAACGGTGAAAGCATCCTGGGTGGGAGCACACGAGCGGGAACGCCGCTGCGAAGTTGCGCGCGAGGATCTGCAGATTCTTGGGCTGCAGCATCTGCCACATCTGAAGTTCGCCGAGAAATCGGAAAAAATATCAGCAGTTAGATTGGTGAATAGCAGGAATATGTAGGATAAGTTCAAAATCTTGTAAACTGATTTCTTAGCATGAAGGTAGCGACCCGAGAATTGGCGGATGTCATCGACTTGCGGCAACGGCAGGATGGGAGTAAAGTGGGGAAAGTGTCTTTGTTCGGAAGGAAGAGAAGTATGAGGAGGAAGAGAAGTAATGGAGACATGACAGTGGGATATGGGCCACTCAACTCGGTGTTGCCAGTTTGTCCAGAGCAATCCTAGCCAATCATGCCGCAAAACAGCCTACTCACGGATCACTCTCACGAAGACCATCCCAATCGTCCAAGCGCCCCGATCAAACGGTATGTAACAATCGTCAAGCAGAACAACTGTGTTAGGGCATGCCTTCTAGAAGACTCGGTCTAGCAGTGGATCCATTGGGGGGCTAAGGTTAGGGCTCTCCTCAGGTTAGGATCCATATGTGGTTTATGAAAAGAACACACATCCAATGACACTGGTGGATCCTTATGTGGTTTGTGAGAAGACCACACATGCAATCACACTGGGTGGATCCATATGTGGTTTATGAGAGGAACACACATGCAATGACACTAGTGATATGTGGTTTGTGAAAAGAACACACATGCAATGACTCTAACTGTGGTTAATGGAAAGAGCAGACATGCAATGACACTGGTGGATCCATGTGTGGTTTGTGAGAAGAACACACATGCAATGCCATTGGTTGATCCACGTGTGATTTGTGGAAACAACACACAAGTAATGCCATTGGTTGATGCATATGTGGTTCATGATAGGAACACACATGCAATGACATTGGTGGATCCATAAGTGGTTTGTGGAAAGATCACACATGCAGTGAACACTGGTGGATCCATAAGTGGTTTGTGGAAAGAACACACATGCAATGACTCTAGTGCTGGTTTTAGTATTAGAACATCCATGCAATAACTCTAGTGGGTCCATATGTGGTTTGTGGAAAGAACACACATGCAATGACACTGGTTGATACATATGTGGTTTGTGGAAAGTACACACATGCAATGACTCTGGTGGATCCATGTGCGGTTTGTGGAAAGAACACACATGCAATGTCATGGGTTGATCCATGTGTGGTTTGTGAAACGAATACACATGCAATGCCATTGGTTGATCCATGTGTGGTTTCTGGAAAGAACACACATGCAATGCTATTGGTTGATCCACACATGCAATGACACTGGTGGATCCATATGTGGTTTGTGAAAAAAAAACATGCAATGACTCTAGTGTTGGTTTTAGTATAAGAACACACATGCAATGACTCTAGTGGGTCCATATGTGGTTTGTGGAAAGAACACACATGCAATGACACTGGTTGATCCATATGTGGTTTGTGGAAAGAACACACATGCAATGACTGTGGTGGACACATGTGTGGATTATGGAAAGAACACACATGCAATGCCATTGGTTGATCCATATGTGGTTTGTGAAACGAATACACATGCAATGCCATTGGTTCCATGTGTGGTTTGTAGAAAGAATGTAACATTCCAATTTCAGCAACCCTGATTAGTTGTCCAGAATGCAAAAATCAGGGGTAACAAAAACTTTTTCTGGTCCATTGGTGCAGTGTTTGCTTGTTGTTTGTTTGTACTTATGCATATGAATGTGTATTAGATGATACACTCCTCACCTTAACACCAGTTGACAAAAGCTACTTCCCAAAACTGTGTTGGCTTAATTTACATATTCTCAAATGTTCTGGCATTTCAAAACCTGAGCCTAGATGCTTATGAACCCAAAACTAATTTAGTATCTTCTATTGACAAAACTATGGAGAAATATATATTATAATCTCCTTATGTTTTCCAGACAGAATCTTCAACTACTCTTACCTCTACGATCTCCAAAAAAAACCTTTTTGTAAGCTTATGGATTCTACTCTTGGTAAAGATACCAAGGACCTTACCTTGTTCAACTTCCAACCTATTTCAAAATACCCATTCTTAACTCAAGCTAAGCTTGGTAGTAACCCTAGTAGTAATTAAATTGTTTGTAAGATGAGTTGCCTTGATCTGCTGTTTGAATTGTCTTCTTAGGAGATAGTAGGAGCTACTCTAGGAGCTCTTCACTAGGATCAGGATGTCTCCAAATCTTCTCACCCTAAGCAAGATTACACTCTGGATCTGATCCCTAGCTACTCAGTAGACATCTAAAAACCTTAACCAGATCATCTCTGAAGGGATCTACTTCTAGAAAATTCCAAGTCAATGGAGACCAATATCAAGCATGGATCCCCTCTACTCAATACACACTTCAACATCCTCCTCCTGATGATGTTGGGTACCTTGCAAACCATCCGAAAACATCCCATCCCATGCTCTAGTCAAAAACCCTAAATCTTCCAAATTTGGCTGTCTGGAAATCTGTTTCCAACATCACCTTTTTGAATGCCTCCCTTTCTCAACCCTTGTGCATTTTTGGAAATTCACATGAACCATCTTGTTAACCATCCTAAGGACTACCAAGGCCCACTCTATCCCTTGGTTAGAGCATACTACAACCCACTTGTTCTTGATGGTTTTGTAGGCAAGAAAATAACTTCTCCTGCAAATCTAGTCATCATGCCTACTTTGGTAGAAGCTCACACCACCATCCAATGTTCTATGGACCAACTATTTTCATGGTTGTGTTCTACTCATATAGGTCTATCAACACCTACTTCACTTGTTCCAAGTGGAACTGTGTCCTGCTTAAACCCACAAGGTTTTAAGGGCTAGTTGATAATCTGCTATGGCAGGCTTATTTTATTCAATGTTTGAGAGCCTGTCTTGGTGAGCTCAAGCAGGATCAAGCTCAAACCCCTATACCATGTTGTTTTATACCACTTGTTATATCCATCCATATACCCCATGACCCAAGGGGAGATCTGAGCTCCAAGATCCAACATGGTTTTTATGGTATGAAATTAACATCACCCAAGATCCTTAATCTAGGATATTCCACCAAAATCAACTTGGATTCTCCAATCCCAAGGTGGCAAATGCTTGATGCACCTTGTCTACATCATCTACCTTGATCATCAAGATTTATCAATAATTATCCCAATTTATTATGGACCAAAACTATTTTATTGCCTTTAAAAGGCAAAACCTCCAAAACCTGTCCCATAAAGGAAAGTTTGGTTTTTGCCAAAACACTTCCTCAACTTTTGGATCAATTAAGTCCCACATATCATACCCCATCCTACCACTTCAAAATATTTTTGAAGAGCTTGACTATTTATTTTTGCCCTCTTCCTTAAATCGCAGAAACAAGAAATGATCCTTTAAAAATACCTTCGCACCTCAATAAATCCCAATAAAATCCCTCAAGGTGTGATATGGTATCTACGACCATCTCAAATCAAAGTCCAACCAAGTCCAAGGTAAAAATATCAAATGAGCTCCAATACATCACTTCTGCAGTTTTTGAACAAATGGATTTAGGTGGACTTTAAGTCGATTGTAAAATCCCAAATAATTCCTAGGTTGATGTATTGACCATATCTACCCATTAGTGCCAGTTTACCATACTGCCAAGGACAACTTTTGAGGCTTCCTTCATAATTATGTAGTTGATCAATTGTGTAGTCTAAGCAAATCCTCCACTCTAAACTCCACCAAACCTGCCTCCAACCTAGTCCAGCAGGCTTGCACATCACACCATCTCCCCTAGTCGAGTTCCACTATAACAATGCACTGTAGCACCCCTTCCCCTTGTCCTTTAGTGCTTGGAGGAAGGAGAGAGGCACCCATTGGTCACACTTTTCTCTTACTTCTTGCAACAGCCATCTCCCCTCACCCCTCCTCTGCACACGACCAGAACCACCTCTCCAATGCCCATAGAAAACCCTCCCCTGGTTTTTACCTCTCCCTCTTGCTCCCATGAACCAAGTGTACCCTAGACCCCTCCCTCTCGGGTTAATGGACCAGAGGCCCTCCACCCTACTCCTGCTCCCTCATTTCTCCCCCTCACACTCCACTGCACCTCCTCAGAACCTCCCCTGCTCTGCCTTGCACAGGAAAGGAAGTAGAAGCCCTCTCGGCCTTCTACAAGATCTGCCCATGGTGCTTTCATCCCCGCTTCACTCCCCCTGCATGCAATGCTTCTGAGCTCCTCTCCTCCCCCTGCATCTGACCCTGCCCTCTCTCTGTTGCAGGATAGCCGGTGGACGACACCCAAGCTCCTGGCCGAGCCGAGCCCTTCCCTCGAACCCCTCGGACTCTCGAGCTCCGTCTCCTCTGCATGCATAGCCCCTGGACGCTCCAGGTCCCCCGCATCCGATCCCCCACCTCCCTGTCGCTGTGCATGCCTCCCGGGACCGCCTCCCTGGAACCTCCGGCGAGCACCGAAGCCTCCGTCAGCGCCACTATAGGGAAACGTCTCCGCTCGCCAAGCCCTCCCCTCCCAACCGTTGCTGGAACCGCAGCAGACCACCGCGTCGCCCCAGCCTCTCCCCGGCACGCCCCGAGCCCCAGGTGAGCTCCCCTGCGTGTCGCCCGATGCCCCCTAGGGTTTAATCGCCCCTGCCCCGTCGAGAGCTGGACGATGGTCATGCGGCGCCGATCAGGTTCTAATCGAACGGGCGAGGTGGCTGCGTACCCCCCCCCCCCCCTTCGTCGCATGCTATGGCTGACAAGCGGGCCCACCCTGGCCACTTAAAAGCAAGGGCTCCCGCTCCTCCCGAAGCCAGCTGGGCCGGGACGCCCCCTGTGCGGCCCATCTCCTCTAGAAAGTTGGCCCAGATCCCTTATTCTTTTAATAATTAAGTATAGTTCAGTATTTTGACACTTTGGTTTAAATCTTTTTAAAAATGGAAATCAACACAAAGTGCCTAGATCTAAATTTTCCTAGGTACATCTATGTTTTATTTAACACTCGGTACCTTTGGATAGCCCAGAATATATATAGATTCCTTATATTAAATCCATATCTAGAAGGCGTCCAAAACTCTCCTAAAATCCCCCTGTGAGTTTCACAACTCCAAATGGGGCAAACCCAAGTGCACCTGGTAGGCATGACCTGTACCTATTTCATGACCTTGGTCCCATGCCAAGGTGAGCAATAGTTTGTCTTTAGTAAAAATAACAAAAACAGCTCTGATCTGCCTTTAGGGATTTCTCTAGGTCAAACCAAGATAGTTATTGACCCAATTCCAACTCTCTGTGATGTGGTACACTAAGGCCTACCCAAATCCAAGAGCTCATGATTTATTGGGACTTGGATATTTTTCTGTGAATTAAACTATTATGTGCATGGTTTATTCACCTCTTAATTCACTACAGTAGTTCTGCTAATCCAAAAATATTGATTCCCATTTCTGCAGAAAGGTATTGGAAGTAGTGACCATGTTTCCTTGGAATCAAATCAAAAGCTACTGTAGATTTAATTTGGTGAAAAAGACAAAAACCCCACAGAACTGCCTTTGGGAATTTGTTGAGGGCATTCTGTAATTGTCTTGACCCGATTCCAACTCTCGGTGAACAATTACATCAAACCCCACCAACCCATCCAAGGAAATAATTTTTGGAGCTCCAGAACATTTCTGGTGAATTATCTCCTAAAACTAGAGCTTTTATCACTAGAATAGCCATAATAAATCAATGGAAAGTGATAAAATAGTGAAACCACTTTTGTTGGTTTCATTTTATCAACTCCTATCTGTTGGTATCATGTTTTACAATGGTACCATACAGAATATGGTCTTGTCCAAAAATCCATCTCTTAGGTAGTTTCTAGACTATAAATCCTAAGGGGTATTCATTCCCTTCTCCAAGGCCATCTCAATCTCCTAAAACCAATCCCCTCAAAACCATCTGAACCTTAATTGGAGTTTATTCAATTGCTTGTTTGCTGAATGGTAGTGGTGATTGTATGCCTTGTATTGATTGTGCCCTTTTGTTTGTTTGCATGTGTTCCCTATCAACGATAGTTGCGATTATATCGGAGAGCAGAAGAAGATGGTTATTATTGTATATTTGGGTTTTCTAAAGAAGAAGTCCAGGGACAATTATGTCATATTGCTTCTCATCAGGCAAGCCACCTTCTTGCTCATAAGCCTTGTCCTACTATTTTACTCATGCATGTTTTATCTACTATTTATTAAAAACTGCACTGTTTTAATATATGTTGATATATATATGGTAGTGGTTTGGCTCCTCCGAACTATTACTCCTAGTACTAGTAAGTACAACCCCCTTGGTGATACCTATTTGCTCCTTGTAGAGTAGATGGTGTATATCACCATAACCCCTTGGAGACCCTCGAATTAGCGGAAGCAAAGCTAGAGGATGGGAAGACCCCGGAAAAAGTTTTACAAAATGTTTTATGATAAAACCTAGGTGGGGTGGGACCTCCCAAGGGATGTTGAGAAAGAAAAAGGTTTTTTTTATAAATGCTGGAGGAAAATCGGAGGAAAAAGGTTTACGAAAAACGCACCTGGTTCTCTGCAGTTTTGCTAGAACAATTAACCCTGTGCAACCACATTACTCTGGTATGGGACAGGGCTGGATTTGATGTTTGTCTATTTTGGTATAAGCTTCCTCGCAACAACTACAGGGGATCGGGGATCCCTGGAGGGTGGGCCTTCTCCGATAAAGGTGGGACCTAGAGAAGGAACAAAGGGTCGGCAGGCCTCCACGTGTTACTATGGGCCCCTCATTGAAAGCGCACACTCTCGAGGAGTGGAAAAAACGCTCCGGTTGGTCCTAGCCCGACGTCCCGGTTTTGAGGGGATTAACACCCATAGGGTCGGCACTTATATTGGAGTGGGCATCCGGAGAGTCTTGATCGGTGACTCGACCCACGATCAGTGAAGATCAGGGTAGTGTACCCGGATGGTGTGGGGAAAGTGTACAACCTCTGCAGAGTGTAAATCTATTCGAATAGCCGCGTCCGCGGTCATGGAAGGTTGGGAAGGTTGCTGTAGAGCGGTGCTGGTTTTGTTTTCAAATGGATTTCAGAAAAGCAGAGGCTTTGAAAATGTTTTGACCATGGGATGGTCGAAAAGGATTCCTGTTTGGACCATGGGATGGTCAGAACGGAATGGAAGGACTTTGGTCGTGGGACGACCTGAAAACGAGAACAAATGGGTCACCCAGTCCTAAAGTTTTCCAAAACTTTTCAAAATAAAAAGGTTTCCAAAATGGTTTACAAAAGTTTTCAACAAAGATATGTAGATGCTATATCTACAAGAGGAACTAATTACAAAAGAACCTCTCTTGGACCCCTCCTACTACCACAGCCAAAATGCATATCCTTCCGTTATTACTACTTGCTTAAGGTGGTTTGCGAGTACATTCAAAGTACTCACTGGCATTGTCCCTGGCTATTAACTTGGCCAGATCTCAAGAAGAAGGTTATGGCGTGGGCGACTATGCAAGCTAGGACGTTCTCCCAATCAGTTGCCTATAGGTTAAGGCATGGCTCGGGCTCTGCGCTTGTTGAAGTCCTCTGCTGATTATTGATGTAGCCATAACAGCATTTATGTAAGTCTTGTAATTCGGTATATTATCGTATGTTGTAATGATACTTGTCGGTTATGTGCCACGACTAACTGATCATGGGATCATGGTTGTATACGTAACAGGGATTCTCGGAGGATTAATCTGGGGGCCCCACAAAGAACATGCAATGCCATTGGTTGATCCATATGTGGTTTGTGGAAAGAACACACATACAATGACACTAGTTGATCCATATGTGGTTTGTGGAAATAACACACATGCAGTGAATACTGGTTGATCCATATGTGATTTGTCGAAAGAACACACATGCAGTGAACACGGGTGGATCCATATGTGGTTTGTGAAAAGAACACACATGCAATGCCATTGGTTGATCCATATGTAGTTCGTGGAAAGGACACACATGCATTGACCACTAGTGGGTCCATATGTGGTTTGTGGGAAGGACACACATGCATTCACCACTAGTGGGTCCATATGTGGTTTGTGGAAAGAACACACATGCAATGACACGGGTGGATCCATATGTGGTTTGTGAAAAAAACACATGCAAGGACTCTAGTGCTGGTTTTAGTATAAGAACACACATGCAATGACTCTAGTGGGTCCATATGTGGTTTGTGGAAAGTACACACATGCAATGACACTGGTTGATCCATATGTGGTTTGTAGAAAGAACACACATGCAATGACTCTGGTGGATCCATGTGTGGTTTGTGGAAAGAACACACATGCAATGCCATTGGTTGATCCATATGTGGTTTGTGAAACTAATACACATGCAATGCCATTGGTTGATCCATGTGTGGTTTATGGAAAGAACACACATGCAATACCATTGGTTGATCCATATGTGGTTTGTGGAATGAACACACATGCAATGACACTGGTTGATCCATATGTGGTTTGTGGAAAGAACACACATGTAGTGAACACTGGTTGATCCATATGTGATTTGTAAAAAGAACACACATGCAGTGAACACTGGTGGATCCATATGTGGTTTTTGAAAAGAACACACATGCAATGCCATTGGTCGATCCATATGTGGTTTGTGGAAAGGACACACATGCATTGACCACTAGTGGGTCCATATGTGGTTTGTGGAAAGAACACACATGAAATAACCACTTGTTGATCCATGTGTTGTTTGTGGAAAGAACACACATGCAATGACACTGGTGGATCCATATGAGGTTTGTGAAAAAAACACACATGCAATGACTCTAGTGCTGGTTTTAGTATAAGAACACATAGGCAATGACTCTAGTGGGTCCATATGTGGTTTGTAGAAAGAACACACATGCAATGACTCTGGTGGATCCATATGTGGTTTGTGGAAAGAACACACATGCAATGCCATTGGTTGATCCATGTGTGGTTTGTGAAAATAACACACATGCAATGCCATTGGTTGATCCATGTGTGGTTTGTGGAAAGAATACACATGAATTGACTCTAGTGGGTCCATATGTTGTTTGTGGAAAGATCACACATGAAGTGAAAACTGGTTGATCCATATGTGATTTGTGGAAAGAACACACATGCAGTGAACACTGGTGGATCCATATGTGGTTTGTGAAAAGAACACACATGCAATGCCATTGGTTGATCCATATGTGGTTCGTAGAAAGAACACACATGCATTGACCACTAGTGGGTCCATATGTCCTTTGTGGAAAGAACACACATGCAATAACCACTGGTTGATCCATGTGTGGTTCATGACAGGAACACAGATGCAATGAACACTGGTGGATCCATATGTGGTTCATGACAGGAACACATATGCAATGACATTGGTTGATCCATGTATGGTTCATGACAGGAACACACATGCAATGACAATGGTTGATCCATATGTGGGTTGTGGAAAGAACACACATGCAATGACACTAGTTGATCCATATGTTATTTGTGGAAAGAACACACGTGCAATGACTCTGGTGGATCCATGTGTGGTTTGTGCTAAGAACACACGTTCAATGCCATTGGTTGATCCATATGTGGTTTGTGAAAAGAATACACATGCAATGCCATTGGTTGATCCATGTGTGGTTTGTGGAAAGAACACACATGCAATGCCATTGGTTGATGCATATGTGGTTCATGACAGGAACACGCATGCAATGACATTGTTTGATCCATAAGTGGTTTGTGGAAACAACACACATGCAGTGAACACTGGTGGATCCATCTGTGATTTGTGAAAAGAACATACATGCGCCATTGGTTGATCCATATGTGGTTTGTGGAAAGAACACACATCCAATGACTCTAGTGCTGGTTTTAGTATAAGAACACATATGTAATGACACTAGTTGATCCATATGTGGTTTGTGGAAAGAACACACATGCAATGACTCTGGTGGATCTGTGTGTGGTTTGTGGAAAGAACACACATGCAATGCCATTGGTTGATCCATGTGTGGTTTGTGAAACGAATACACATGCAATGCCATTGGTTGATCCATATTTGGTTTGTGGAAAGAATACACATGCAATCCCATTGGTTGATCCATATGTGGTTTGTGGAAAGAACACACATGCAATGACACTAGTGGATCCATATGTGGTTTGTGAAAAAAAACACAGGCAATGACTCTAGTGCTAGTTTTAGTATAAGAACACACATGCAATGACTCTAGTGGGTCCATATGTGGTTTTTGGAAAGAACACACATGCAATGACACTGGTTGATCCATATTTGGTTTGTGGAAAGAACACACATGCAATGACTCTGGTTGATCCATGCGTGGTTTGTGGAAAGAACACACATGCAATGCCATTGGTTGATCCATATGTGGTTTCTGAAACGAACACACATGCAATGCCATTGGTTGATCCATATGTGGTTTGTGAAACGAATACACATGCAATAGCCTTGGTTGATCGATGTTTGGTTTGGGTAAAGAACACACATGCAATGCCATTGGTTGATCCATACGTGGTTTGTGGAAAGAACACACATGCAATGACACTGATGGATCCATATGTGGTTTGTGAAAAAAACACATGCAATGCCATTGGTTGATCCATATGTGTTTTGTGGAAAGAACACACATGCAATAACACTGGTGGATCCATATGTGGTTTGTGAAAAGAACACACATGCAATGCCATTGGTTGATCCATATGTGGTTTGTGGAAAGGACGCACATGCATTGACTACTAGTGGGTCCATATGTGGCTTGTGGGAAGGACATACATGCATTGACACTGGTGGATCCATATGTGGTTTGTGAAAAAAAAACATGCACGGACTCTAGTGCTGGTTTTAGTATCAGAACACACATGCAAGGACTCTAGTGGGTCCATATGTGGTGTGTGGAAAGAACACACATGCAATGACACTGGTTGATCCCTATGTGGTTTGTAGAAACAACACAGATACAATGACTCTGGTGGATCCATGTGTGGTTTGTGGAAAGAACACAAATGCAATACCATTGGTTGTCCATATGTGGTTTGTGAAACGAATACACATGCAATGCCATTGGTTGATCCATGTGTGGTTTGTGGAAAGAAAAAACATGCAATTCCATTGGTTGATCCATATGTGGTTTGTGGAATGAACACACATTCAATGACACTAGTTGATCCATATGTGGTTTGTGGAAAGAACACACATGTAGTGAACACTTGTTGATCCATATGTGGTTTGTGGAAAGAACACACATGCAATTACTCTGGTTGATCCATGTGTGGTTTGTGGAAAGAACACATATGCAATGCCATTGGTTGATCCATGTGTGGTTTGTGAAAAGAATACACATGCAATGCCATTGGTTGATCCATGTTTGGTTTGTGTAAAGAACACACATGAAATGCCATTGGTAGATCCATATGTGGTTTCTGGAAAGAACACACATGCAATGACACTAGTGGATCCATATGTGGTTTGTCAAAAAAACACATGCAATGCCATTGGTTGATCCATATGTGGTTTGTGGAAAGAACACACATGCAATGACACTGGTGGATCCATATGTGGTTTGTGAAAAGAACACACATGCAATGCCATTGGTTGATCCATATGTGGTTTGTGGAAAGGACACACATGTATTGACCACTAGTGGGTCCATATGTGGTTTGTGGGAAGGACACACATGAATTGACACTAGTGGATCCATATGTGGTTTGCGAAAAAAAACACATGGAAGGACTCTAGTGCTGGTTTTAATATAAGAACACACATGCAAGGAATCTAGTGGGTCCATATGTGGTTTGTGAAAAGAACACACATGCAATAACACTGGTTGATCCATATGTGGTTTGTAGAAAGAACACACGTGCAATGACTCTCGTGGATCCATGTGTGGTTTGTGGAAAGAACACACATGCAATACCATTGGTTGATCCATATGTGGTTTGTGAAACGAATACACATGCAATGCCATTGGTTGATCCATGTGTGGTTTGTGGAAAGAACACACATGCAATTCCATTGGTTGATCCATATGTGGTTTGTGGAATGAACAAACATGCAATGACACTGGTTGATCCATATGTGGTTTGTGGAAAGAACACACATGCAGTGAATACTGGTTGATCGATATGTGATTTGTGGAAAGAACACACATGCAGTGAACACTGGTGGATCCATATGTGGTTTGTGAAAAGAACACACATGCAATGCCATTGGTTGATCCATATGTGGTTGTGGAAAGGACACATATGCATTGACCACTAGTGGGTCCATATGTGGTTTGTGGAAAGAACACACACGCAATAACCACTTGTTGATCTATGTGTGGTTTGTGGAAAGAACACACATGCAATGACACTGGTGGATCCATATGAGGTTTGTGAAAAAAAGACACATGCAGTGACTCTAGTGCTGGTTTTAGTATAAGAACACACATGCAATATCTCTAGTGGGTCCATATGTGGTTTGTGGAAGGAACACACATGCAATGACTCTGGTGGATCCATATGTGGTGTGTGGAAGGAACACACATGCAATGCCATTGGTTGATCCATGTGTGGTTTGTGAAAAGAAGACACATGCAATGCCAATGGATGATCCATGTGTGGTTTGTGGAAATAATACACATGAATAGACTCTAGTGGGTCCATATGTTTTTTGCGGAAAGAACACACATGCAGTGAACACTGGTTGATCCATATGTGATTTGTGGAAAGAACACACATGCGGTGAACACTAGTGGATCCATATGTGGTTTGTGAAAAGAACACACATGCAATGCCATTGGTTGATCCATATGTGGTTTGTGGAAAGAACACACATGCATTGACCACTAGTGTTTCCATATGTGGTTTGTGGAAAGAACACACAAGCAATAACCACTGGTTGATCCATGTGTGGTTCATGACAGGCACACACATGCAATGAACACCAGTGGATCCATATGTGGTTCATGATAGGAACACACATTCAATGACATTTGTTGATCCATGTGTCGTTCATGACAGGAACACACATGCAATGATAGTGGTTGATCCATATGTGGTTTGTGGAAAGAACACACATGCAATGACTCTGGTTGATCCATATGTGGTTTGTGGAAAGAACACATGTGCAATGACTCTGGTGGATCCATCCATGGTTTGTGCTAAGAACACACATGCAATGCAACTGGTTGATCCATATGTGGTTTGTTAAAAGAATACACATGCAATGCCATTGGTTGATCCATGTGTGGTTTGTGGAAAGAACACACATGCAATGCCATTGGTTTATGCATATGTGGTTCATGACAGGAACACATATTCAATGACATTAGTGGATCCATAAGTATTTTGTGGAAAGAACACACATGTAGTGAACACTGGTGGATCCATCGGTGATTTGTGAAAAGAACATACATGCACTGCCATTGGTTGATCCATATGTGGTTTTTGGAAAGAACACACATTCAATGACTCTATTGCTGGTTTTAGTATAAGAACACATATGCAATGACACTGGGTTATCCATATGTGGTTTGTGGAAATAACACACATCCAATGACTCTGGTTGATCCATGTTTGGTTTGTGAAAAAACACGCATGCAATGACATTGGTTGATCCATGTCTGGTTTGTGGAAAGAACACATAAGCAATGCCATCGGTTGATCCATATGTGGTTTGTGGAAAGAACAGACATGTAATGACACTGGTTGATCCATATGCGTTTTGTGGAAAGAACGCACATGCAGTGAACATTAGTTGATCCATATGTCATTTGTGGAAAGAACACACATGCAGTGAACACTGGTGGGTCCCTATGTGATTTGTGAAAATAACACACATGCAATGCCATTGGTTGATCCATATGTGGTTTGTGAAAAGAACACACATGCAATGACTCTAGTGGATCCATGTGTGGTTTCAGGAAAGAACACACATGCAATGGCCACTGGTTGATCCATGTGTGGTTCATGACAGGAACACACATGCAATGACATTGGTTGATCCATATGTGGTTTGTGACAAGAACACACATGCAATGACACTGGTTGATCCATGTGTGGTTTGTGGAAAGAACACACATGCATTGACCACTAGTGGGTCCATATGTGGTTTGTGGAAAGAACACACATGCAATGCCATTGGTTGATCCATATGTGGTTTGTGGAAAGGACACATATGCATTGACCCCGAGTGGGTCCGTATGTGGTTTGTGGAAAAAACACACATGCAATGACTCTAGTGCTAGTTTTAGTATAAGAACACACATGCAATGACTCTAGTGGGTCCATATGTGGTTGTGGAAATAACACACATGCAATGACTCTGGTGGATCCATATGTGGTTTGTGGAAAGAACACACATTCAATGCCATTGGTTGATCCATGTGTGGTTTGTGAAAAGGACACACATGCAATCAATTGGTTGATCCATGTGTGGTTTGTGGAAAGAATACACATGAATTCACTCTAGTGGGTCCATATGTTGTTTGTGGAAAGAACACACATGTAGTGAAACTGGTTGATCCATACGTGATTTGTGGAAAGAACACACATGCAGTGAACACGGGTAGATCCATATGTGGTTTGTGAAAAGAACACACATGCAATGCCATTGGTTGATCCATATGTGGTTTGTGGAAAGAACACGCATGCATTGACCACTAGTGGGTCCATATGTGGTTTGTCGAAAGAACACACATGCAATAACCACTGGTTGATCCATGTGTGGTTCATGACAGGAACACACATGTAATGAACACTGGTGGATCCATATGTGGTTCATGACATGAACACACGTGCAATGACATTGGTTGATCCATGTGTGGTTCATGACAGGAACGCACATGCAATGACAATGGTTGATCCATATGTGGTTTGTGGAAAGAACACACATGCAATGACACTGGTTGATCCATATGTTATTTGTGGAAAGAACACACGTGCAATTACTTTGGTGGATCCATGTGTGGTTTGTGCTAAGAAGACACGTGCAATGCCATTGGTTGATCCATATGTGGTTTGTGAAAAGAATAGACATGCAATGCCATTGGTTGATCCATGTGTGGTTTGTGGAAAGAACGCACATGCAATGCCATTGGTTGATGCATATGTGGTTCATGACAGGAACACACGTGCAATGACATTAGTGGATCCATAAGTGGGTTGTGGAAAGAACATGTAGCATCCCAATTGTCCAACAATTGCAATGGTCCTAACCTAGTCTAAATATATACTACTTCCTACATATAATTGTTACATCATAATTATATCATGCTCATGTCATCTTGCCACCTTGCATTTGAGGATCATATAAAACCCTTTTCTTTTGGATCTTGTCTCATATGCATTTATCAATTGTATTTGGTTCTTAATAAATTATATTTGGTTCTTGATAAATGCTTGATGCCCAAGTTGAGTTGTGGGCATATCTTTTATTTAACTCCACCACCTTTCTTTGTCATCACCCCATAATTCCACCATCCAACTATATGTGAGTTTTGCATTTTATTTGGGTTTACCTCTAGCTCATGTGGGTTGGGATGGATCCACTTCTAATTCCACATGCTTCCATATATTCCTCTTGTTGTTTTCACATTGTTGATATGTGGAGAGCCACATGGCCACCTTTGCATGCATGTGGTTAGTTTCACTTGCTGTAGCTTCCATATGGATCTATCAATATATGCCCATGTATGAGGATGTATTTTGGCCATAAATAATCTAGTGGGAAAATACACACTATATTGGTCATATGACTTCATCCATGTGCATATGCTAATTAATTCATATTGGTCAAGCAAACTTCTCCTTTGTATGGATTTATTTCAAATATCTTGAATGCATGCATGGTTAAACATGACCATTGGGAATTCTAGTGTTTTCACTACTAGTGGTGGCATATATATACCACATGCATGGCCCATGCAAAGCCACTCCTATCCCTTTTATTTGATTTTTCTTTGGTATATGTGAGAAGAAGCTTGTATGAATTAAATTCATATATTTTGGCATCTTTTAAAATAATCCTCTAGTGCAATCTTTCTACACACATCCTTCTACATTGGAGTTGTGTTTCCTCCTTGCTTTGTTTATCTTATTTGGAAGCTAATCCAAGTATCTTGTTTGAAACAAAACTTTTGAACCTTTTGTTTTTCTTTTGCTTTCCATAATCATCTTCTAGCTAAACCCAAGCACCACACACCCCTACCAACCGTGGGCAACACCTACACATGCATGTGTGCATATATGCGAGCCTCTCTCTCTCCCATCCTTTCTTCTCTTGGCAAAAACTCCACATCGACCCGTCCCTCTCTCCTTTGTTCAGAACGCCACCAGTGACTTGGGCCTCTCCCCTGGTCCCAATCTTGCCTCTTAAAGCTTTGAAACAAAGAGAGAGAAGAGAGTAGACAACAGCCGATCACCCTCTCTTATGCCATACTCAAGCCAACCTCTCACCATTTTGGAAAAGCTACCACCCCACCCCATGTGACCTTCTCCCACCTGCCATCCACCCTCTTCCACATCCTGCATATATCTGGATCGACATCTGCAGCCCCATATCTCCTCTCCCTCTTCTTCCTCCCCAAGACAGCTCCCATGGCACCAAAACCCTAGACATGACATCGCCTTCTCCCCGTCGACCATCGCCTACCAGGAGGAACTAGGAGTACCAGCCCCTTCCCTGGCTTCCTCTACGTCACCCTGAACCGAAGCATGTGCCAGGAGAGTGCTGGAGAAGCCGGGCAACAACATGATCTACAAGCACCGAAGCTCCTGGAGCGCGCACTCCACTGCCGCTGTACTCCTCTCCAGCAAGCTTCTTCCGCATGAGCGCCCTCTGGTGAGCCCCCCTACTCGCTGGACTTGATCGTCTCCCCTCTGGTGCCTCGTAGCGCCGCCGCCATCCGTCGAACAGCCTGCATGCGCGCAGTCACCGCCAGGCCTTGTCGCTCGCGTCACCGCTGCCGCTTGGTCCCCCTCTGTTCCCGCTCAGTTTCCCGCCGTTTCAGCCCTCCTTAGGCAGAGTTGTCTGTACGAATCTTGTAGAGGGTGCTTTCCTCTTCATCTTTGGTTTTTGCACCGTCGCGTTTCGTGCCCCCGTTCGCCCTCTTTCGTCACCGGAAGATGGCCGGAGTTGCCGCTCGTGCGCTGTCGCCGTTTTCAGTTTCATTCAAACGCTCAAGCTTTTGCAGAGGAGCCCCTGTAGTTTTTCCTGCCTCCACCCACGGTCCTCCGAGCCCCACGAGTCAGCCCCAGTGTTCCTTTTACGAAACGATACCCGGGCTTTGAGGTTTTCCCATCCGAACTCCCCCGAATTCCCCACGTGGCCGCGCCCTGTTCGCACGCCAGCGTGTGGGTCCGCACAGGCGCGGGTCCCGCTTGTCATCCACCGTGGCTGGCTTGATCCTCGGTGAGAAAAGCACCTCGCAGACCGCGTCGACCCACCGCGGCCGAGTCAGCGCCGACCCCACTTGTCGGCGACCGTGGCTAAATCTCTTTGAGTATAAAAAGTATCGGTTCTTTTCCTGTTTTAACAAAATGATTTCAGAAATGTTTAATATGATTTTAAATCCAGTTTTAAATAACTTTTAATTGATAAATCCAATTAATACAATGATATATGTTTTTGAATCAGAAAAATGTGAGGAATTCAAATATGCCATCCAAAATAATGTTTGACTAATTTAAATATTCGAAAATGTTTAATTGCAATAAAAATACCTTTTCTTAAATAATTAATACCTTTAATTCTATAACTCCAAATTCGACAAATAATATGTCTAAATCGATCATCGCGATGAGCCCGTTCTATTTATGCATTCTATGTTCTGTTTTGCAGCATGCATCTTATCAATATTAAAAATCAGAACTGTTTATGGTAATAAAACTTGACCAAATAATTAATAAAATGAGTTATTCTTGTCCCCACACCTCACCCTTGCCATGCTACTTTATTGCCATGTAAATTGTGCATCATTCATCATGGCTTGCTTGTTGCTTGTCGCATTTTATTTACATGCTTCTGCACTTTATTTATGTTGGCTCTTGTTTGTTTGGTTCTTCTTTCGAATAGACGCCGAGCAGGGGAAATATCAGGAATCCCGGGAGTACTACCCAGATCCGTCTCTCGCTTCAACTGAGCTGCCAGGCAAGCACTACCACATGCTGCATACATATAGTACCTATTGCCTCTATCTTATTCTTGCATCATTGAGTCGCGATTGCATTAAACTGAATCCCAAGTATTGCATAGCCTTAATTTTAAACCCTACCGAAGCTTGTTCCTCCATCCTATGAGCCATTACTACATGAGTTGTTTGAACCATGCGAGTCGTAGAACAGCATGTGTAGGGTATGTGATTGTCTGATGGATAACGAGGTACCTAAACAACTGAACCTAAGTAGTAATGGGATAACTAATGAAAGAGGCACCAGTGGGAAATATCTGTCATTTGTATTTTATGTCCACTTGTGTCCCGTAGGACCCCGAGTACTTGATACCTATTCCTTGACTATTCGCACTATCCACATCTGGGAGACTCTATGATTCCCCCTTTGCTAGAGCTTGATTTGTACTTTATTTCTTGGGGCCACAAAGTAGTTTGGGGCTTTATTACTATCATGTACTTATGGCATGCTTTATTGTTTTATTTAAGATTGTGCGTGGAGCACCTATAATGTTTAAGAATGCGGAATGTTTTCGCGGTATCGACAAGCCTAGTCACATTTTCGAGTTCCCAGTCGTTTACAGCCATTGTCGCAAACCCTGGGTCCGTCTCGGAGCCGGCCAACTTTGTTGCGGGTAGCTTATTGGGGTGCCCCCTGAAATATTTTATGAATCCTGTGATTGCTTTGTCGTGAAAGCCTCGTCGGGTTTTGATTTGGTTTTCCGAGGTTGATCGTGTGTGTGTTGCTATTTGTGCACCCCTGCAGGGTAAATCTTTCTGAAAGCCATGTCCGCAGTTATGGACGACTTGGAGCACAATTTCTCGATCATAGACAAGTATAACTAAAGTACCGTCTTTAATTTGACTAATTATCTGACTAGTAAATAGTGCAATATTCATGGAATGAGTAATAAAACTACCAACGGATGGGTCGTTCGACCGCATTCTCGTTGGTAAGCGAGAAGGAGGATGGATATGTTACTTTATACTGTTATAACTGTTGTTTCTAATTAACGGACATCCGTCTATCATTGGTTAGGCGGATGGTTAGCGAGTATGTATAGACTTTTTAGTTATTATCTTTTGTTGCAATTACGTCACCCCAGGTATATGTCCCCTTTAGAGGCATAAAGACTTTCTGAGTACCCCTAGGGTCTCACACGATAAATTGTTTGATTCAGATGAACAGGTGTATTCGCAAGATAGATACTAGGTGGAGGAGACATATGATGTTGGCAACGATCACTCAGTGTAGAGATTCTGGGGATGGGGATCCGTGAGATCTGTGGGTGCGATGTGCTTATTTATGTGGCATCTTATGCCGATTTGCTTCTTTTCTGTGCTCGGATCTTGTTTCCCCCTTCCGCTTGATACTCTGATGTTTGATGTATGAGGAGCTATCCTACACTATTATCTCTATCTAGGACATTTGGATCTTGCCGTATGGCATTGCAATATTTCTATTTCTTTTAGATGGTATGGCTTCGAGAACTGTTGTAAGGTAGCTTGGATACATACTCACTTGTGTATGTATTTGATCTCTTCGCCTGTTACCTACACCGCTCGCTCTTGTCCCGATGTTCTTGGAAGTGGTTAGGACGGCCGACGGGTCTACACGTGGGTGGCCTCTGGGCCCCCGCTGTACTATTTTAACCACTTTCGGTTCATCCAGGCTTGAACTTAGAGCGTAGGGTCCGAGGTTGTTACAATTGGTATCAGAGCCATTCCACCCTTCTGGGTCTCAGCCAAATGGTCGTTGTTGGTCTAGCAAATATTTTGGTAGCTATGTATACTAGGGAAACACAAAATGTGAGAGTATGACTGCTTCCACTTTTCTTCTTACCCACCCACCCACCCTTTTCTGGTAAGGAAGTGTAACGTTTTCAATCCTCTTCTAAAAATTTCAAACTAGGATTCACGTATTCTAGGTTTCCGTAGTACCATAGAAAGTGTGTGTGTGTGTAATTCCTTGTCTATCTGTTGCATCCAACCTTGTTCTCGCAATCTTCCTTTGGCTATCAACTGTTGGTACATTCCATACCGACAGGCTTTGTTAAACCGACGCGATCTATCCAACTCCTTGTTAACCGGTGCCATCATGTTAAGGGTGTTCATTCATTAGCATATTTCACATAATGTGGAGTTGCTAATCTCTATCTGTTAAGTGGTTTTGCGCATCTATTGGTATTTTAATGCCGAAAAATGCAGAAAAATTTTCTTTGATACATCTGTGTTTCCACACTCCTTTTCACTCGTGTGTGAAACATTATTTGTCTTCCTTTTATCAGCATGTTCATGCTAACTCGTTCTTTTGTCACCGGCGCTTCATACTGGAGGTTTACTCCATCTTCAATTCTCTTGGGCTAATTACATAACATGTGTCGATCCGATGCTGGTGATTGTAATTTGGTTCTCGGCATAGCTATATGACACTTATCAGGAGTGGAATATGGAAAATGCTATCGACACTATCCTCCTAATGGTGACGGTTATCTCCGGTGATTTTGAGTTACAGCGTGATCATATCTATGCATATTCAAGTATCTTTGGCAATCCGGAGTTTTTCTTAAGGCCCTACGGTGCTCTATCAACTGTTTATCATGCTTCACATCTTTTTGGAACTCCATATCTGCAAAATTCTCTTTGATACGAGGGAATTGCATCTTTTCGCCTCTGATAGCTTTTCTTAAGGTATGACCTATCATCGTTCCTTTATCCAAGATCTCTTTATCTTTGTAACCGGCAATCCAATCGACAACGTGAACCAAGTGGCATTTCCTGTTCTCTTCCGAAGGACCAGATAATCTATTCTTCTAGTGCATCTCTTTCAACATGAACCCGTGCTCTTAATGTTGATCTTTCAAAAGAGCATTGACCTTAGAGAGTGTTTCGAGCATTTGTTTGTTTCTCTCGCCTCTTGAACTCGGTATTCTGGGAATATCTTGTTAATACATGGTGGTATATGTTGATAATATGCTTGCCTATTATATATCAATGGAAGAACATGGAAGATCATCTGTGTCTTTTTCTCTCAAGCTTCGTGAGCACTGCCTGTGTGCAAAGTCTCAAAATGTGAATTCTGGCTTCTTGAAGTCACCTATCTTGACCACGTCTTTCTGCTAAATACTTCGCGTCAATTCTGGAATCAGAAAGCCCATTGGTAATTCCATCCTCCATCTTCAACCAATCCAGAGTTTTTCCTTGATTCGGCAAGTTATCAGCATCGTTTCGCCAAAGTTTCCCTCAAGACAGCTAAATCTCTCTTGGTTATTCTCCAGAAGGATCGGTAATTCTTTTGATCTTCCGCTCATCAAGCAACCTTTTGAAACCCTCTCATTTAATCTTCTACCCTCAATCCACCGGAGGCCATGAAGACATTTTTCAGATCTTTCGTAATCCTTCTGTTCAAGCTAGTGCTATCCTTTCTCTACCTGTTGAATCTTGCAAATGTTCTCTGTAGTCTTCCTTCGTATCTTTTCTGGTGGTTTGCGAATTCCGACGCGACGACAACATCATCATACTTATCTATCTTGGATCCGGCGAATCGTTGCATCAATCTTTGTTTTCTTACGGAGTTCCACGAGTTCTTTTTGTCCAGTTCTTCAGTCTGTTCGGCAGTTGGGTTGCATGGTTTTCCATTCATGTGCGGAGTAATGCTTTGGGTGCAGGATGGAGTAGCTACCATACCACTACTCTTATCATTCGCTCTTGTACATTGAATTGGTGAATTAATGTGATTCCCTCATTCCATGGATGTAGAAGTGGCCTTTATTCTTGATACTTCTATTCCGTCCTTGTTTTCCGGAGTGCTCACAAAGAAGTAGATAAGAAATAATCTCTTGTTGGTGATCTCGTCTTTTCTACACGGAGCAAATCATCAATTATCTGGTGGAAGCAAATGTTGTTATCATCTCAGTTACTCTTCATTCTACCGGAGCACCACATCGTCAATCAAGAAGGGTGGAAGATATATCTGACTTCCGTTTGTCAATCCTTTTCTCTTGGTACAGCTAATTATGGTTGATGCCATCAGCCGCAAATCTATTGCGTTAGCCTCAAGGTTAAAGAAAGCAACAAGTATCTCTACAATAAACTCCAGATCCTCTATATTCTTTTCTTCTCGGGATTCCACCATAATCTAGCATCACTTCCTTGTCTAGAAGATATATCCGCGCATCTCAATTGTGTGATCCTTGGTTCTTACCGGTGCAAGAAGAATCTAATCCGACAACGTCTAACTCAATTTTTTCCGTGATGTTGAGGAACTCTATTGTTTGAAGGCAATATTGTTCTAGACTTCAATTCTCAAATCCGAGGGAAGAAACAATGCTATTTTCATAGTGGTTGATAACTTCTCCAAAGTAGCTCTTTTCTTCCGGTGAGACAAAGATTTATCTTCTCTTGTATCTTCTCTTGTATCTGTAAACCTTTAATCTTAATGGTGTGTCGTTTCTTTCTCCCTGATACATCGTCCTTTCTATCTCTTTCACAAGTGGTTCTATTCTTTTATCATGTTTCTCGAGAAAACCAGAGCTATGTTCATCCTATCCTTCTTGTCTCACGACAATCCTTCAATTCTTCTAACCCTTTGTTTCTTGAAGCAAACGCAGACTCGCACCAAGTCTAGCAAGTGTTTGCAAGGTGTAATGGTCGCACTACTCCATTGTTCATCATCTTGGGAACGCAAGGGTCACCGTCGTTTCGAACACCCGCCTCTCCTTGATGTTGTTTTCTTTTTCCTAGGAATCTTGGGGCGAGATTCTTGTTTAGTGGGGGAGAGTTGTAGCATCCCAATTGTCTAACAATTGCAATGCTACTAACCTAGTCTAAATATATGCTACTTCCTACATATAATTGTTGCATCATAATTATATCATGCTCATGTCATCATGCCACCTTGCATTTGAGCATCATATAAAACCATTTTCTTTTGGATCTTGTCTCATATGCATTTATCAATTTTATTTGGTTCTTAATAAATTGTATTTGGTTCTTGATAAATGCTTGATGCCCAAGTTGAGTTGGCGGCATATCTTTTATTTAAATCCACCACCTTTCTTTGTCACCACCCCATAATTCCACCATCCAACTATATGTGAGTTTTGCATTTTATTTGGGTTTACCTCTAGCTCATGTGGGTTGGGATGGATCCACTTCTAATTCCACATGCTTCCATATATGCCTCATGTTGTTTTCACATTGTTGATATGTGGAGTGCCACATGGCCAGCTTTGCATGCATGTGGTTAGTTTCACTTGCTCTAGCTTCCATATGGATCTATCAATATATGCCCATGTATGAGGATGTATTTTGGCCGTAAATAATCTAGTGCGAAAATACACACTATATTGGTCATATGACTTCATCCATGTGCATATGCTAATTAATTCATATTGGTCAAGCAAACTTCTCCTTTGTATGGGTTTATTTCAAATATCTTGAATGCATGCATGGTTAAACATGACCATTGGGAATTCTAGTGTTTTCACTACTAGTGGTGGCATATATATACCACATGAATGGCCCATGCAAAGCCACTCCTATCCCTTTTATTTGATTTTTCTTTGGTATATGTGAGAAGAAGCTTGTATGAATTAAATTCATATATTTTGGCATCTTTTTAAATAATCCTCTAGTGCAATCTTTCTACACACCTCCTTCTACATTGGAGTTATGTTTCCTCCTTGCTTTGTTTATCTTCTTTGGAAGCTAATCCAAGTATCTTGTTTGAAACAAAACTTTTGAACCTTTTGTTTTTCTTTTGCTTTCCACAATCATCTCCTAGCTAAACCCAAGCACCACACACATATACCTACCGTGGGCAACACCTACACATGCATGTGTGCATATATGCGAGCCTCTCTCTCTCTCCCATCCTTTCTTCTCTTGGCAAAAACTCCACATCGACCCGCCCCTCTCTCCTTTGATTAGAAGCCCACCAACGACTTGGGCCTCTCCCTGGTCCATCGCTTACCTCTTAAAGCTTTGAAACAAAGAGAGAGAAGAGAGTAGACAGCAGCCGATCACCCTCTCTCATGCCATACCCGAGCCTCCCTCTCACCTTTTTGGAAAAGCTACCACCCCACCCCATGTGACCTTCTCCCACCTGCCATCCACCCTCTTCCACATCCTGCAGATACCTGGATCGAGATCTGTAGCCCCATATCTCCTCTCCCTCTTCTTCCTTCCCAAGACAGCTCCTATGGCACCAAAACTCTAGACACGACATCGCCTTCTCCCCGTCGACCAGCACCTACCAGGAGGAACCAGGAGTACCAGCACCTTCACTGGCTTCCTCTACGTCACCCTGAACCGAAGCATGTGCCAGGAGAATGCTGGAGAAGCCGGGCAACGACATGATCTGCAAGCACCGAAGCTCCTGGAGCACGCACTCCACTGCCGCTGTACTCCTCTCCAGCAAGCTTCTTCCGCATGAGCGCCCTCTAGTGAGCCCCCCTACTCGCCGGACTTGCTCGTCTCCCCTCTGGTGCCTCGTAGCGCCGCCGCCATCCATCAAACAGCCTGCGTGCACGCAGTCACCGCCAGGCCTTGTGGCTCGCGTCACCGCTGCCGCTTGGTCCCCCTCTATTCCCGCTCAGTTTCTCGCCGTTTCAGCCCTCCTTAGGCAGAGTTGTCTGTACGAACTTGTAGAGGGTGCTTTCCTCTTCATCTTTGGTTTTTGCACCGTCGCGTTTCGTTCCCCCGTTCCGCCTCTTTCGTCACCGGAAGATGGCCGGAGTTGCCGCTCGCGCGTTGTCGCCGTTTTCAGTTTCAGTCAAACGCTCAAGCTTTTGCAGAGAAGCCCCTGTAGTTTTTTCCCGCCTGCACCCGCGGTCCTCCGAGCCCCACCAGTCAGCCCCAGTGTTCCTTTTACGAAACGATACCTGGGCTTTGAGGTTTTCCCATCCGCACAGGCGCGGGTCCCGCTTGTCATCCACCGCGGCTGGCTGGATCCTCGGTGAGAAAAGCCCCTTGCAGACCGCTGCGACCCACCGCGGCTGAGTCAGCGCCGTCCCCACTTGTCGGCGACGGTGGCTAAATCTCTGTGAGTATAAAAAGTATCTGTTCTTTTCCTGTTTTAACAAAATGATTTCACAAACGTTTAATATGATTTTAAATCCAGTTTAAAAAAATTTAATTGATAAATCCAATTAATACAAATGATATATGTTTTTGAATCAGAAAAATGTGAGGAATTCAAATATTTCATCCAAAATAATGTTTGACTAATTTAAATTTTCGAAAATGTTTAATTGCAATAAAAATACCTTTTCTTAAGTAATTAATAAATTTAATTCTATAACTCCAAATTCGACAAATAATATGTCTAAATCGATCAGCACGACGAGCCCGTTCTATTTATGCATTCCATGTTCTGTGTTGCAGCATGCATCTTATCAATATTAAAAATCAGAACTGTTTACGGTAATAAAACTTGACCAAATAATTAATAAAATGAGTTATTCTTGTCCCCACACCTCACCCTTGCCATGCTACTTTATTGCCATGTAAATTGGGCATCATTCATCATGGCATGCTGGTTGCTTGTCGCATTTTATTTACATGCTTGTGCACTTTATTTATGTTGGCCCTTGTTTGTTTGGTTCTTCTTTCAAATAGACGCCGAGCAGGGGAAATATCAGAAATCCCAGGAGTACTACCCAGATCCGTCTCTCGCTTCAACTGAGCTGCCAGGCAAGCACTACCACATGCTTGCATACATATAGTACCTATTGACTCTATCTTATTCTTGCATCATTGAGTCGCGATTGCATTAAACTGCATCCCAAGTATTGCATAGCCTTACTTTTAAACCCCACCGAAGCTTCTTCCTCCATCCTATGAGCCATTACTACAGGAGTTGTTTGAGCCATGCAAGTCGTAGAACAGCATGTGTAGGGTATGTGATTGTCTAATGGATAACGAGGTACCTAAACAACTGAACCTGAGTAGTAATGGGATAACTAATGAAAGAGGCACCGGTGGGCAATATCTGTCATTTGGTTTTTATGTCCACTTGTGTCCCGTAGGACCCCGAGTACTTGATACCTGTTCCTTGACTATTCGCACTATCCACAGATGGGAGACTCTATGAATCCCCCTTTGCCGGAGCTTCATTTGTACTTTATTTCTTGGGGCCACAAAGTAGTTTGGGGCTTTATTACTATCCTGTACTTGTAACACCCTCGAATCGGCCCTATGCAAGTTTTGGCCCTTTCCGCCAAACCCACATAGAAATGATTCAAGGATGCCCACCAGGCACTTTCGTGCGGGTGGAAAACGAAGTAATACCATTACACAACAGTCCTTGATGGGACCCGCAGAACGGATATATATACAACACGACTCCATGAGTCAAGAATACCGATATACAGTACAAATATCCAAATCACCTTGAAAACGCTAGAGGGTCCGAGTACGGAAAAGATGCAAATGGGGCTAAGAGCCTTGAAGAATAACCAATGGCATCCATATCCCTGCCCAGGCCAAGCCAGAAGGGTAACCCTGCTAACGACGTCGATCGCAAACCTGTTAAAACAAAAGGGGGTGCCGACAAAGGGTAGAGGAAAAAGAGGAGCATTAGTACTGAGGCCAGTACACGGCGAGGCTAGAATTCGGCGGTCCTTGCCTACACTGGTATGGTAGGCTGAAGCGGCAGCGCAGCGGCACTAAACAACCTATAGAGACTCGATACAACTAGTGGTTATCAGAGAGGGGTAAGAAAGACCTACCCGGATCTAACCTGAAGCTAACACCAGGCAAACCCATCCTGGTATTTCCCCCTCGAGACCAAACAAGGAAGTCGGACCAAGGAACTCATACAGTTGGCAATTTTACTCATTCCGTGATAGTTGCAGCACTTACTAATCAGATATAGATAGCATGAGTCATCCTGTAGCATAAGAAGTGGGCAGTTTTAATTAACATTCCGTTGTAGTTGGAACAGTTACTAGTCAGATATAATTGTCCTGAAGAAGCCCAAAACCCAGCAGTTGTTGGCACTTTTATCACATTCCATTGGAGTTGCAATACTTACTAGGCAGGTATAGTATGCCAGAGATCACCACAGATCCACCGGTAGTTGGCATTTTTAATATCCATTCCGTTATAGTGAGGTTGATTACTAGTCACATATTAGGTCAAATTTATAGCACTACTTTAGTTATGCTTGTCTATGATCGAGATACTATGCTCCAAGTCGTCCATAACCGTGGACATGGCTTTTAGAAAGTTTTACCCTCCAGGGGTGCACAAATAGCAACACACACTCGATCAACCTCGGAAAAATCAACTCAAAACCCAACGAGGCATTCACGACAAAGCGATCACAGGATTCATAAAATATTTCAGGGGGCCACCCTACTAAGCTACCCGCAACGAAGTTGGCCGGCTCCGGAACGGACCCAGGGTTTGCGTCAATGGCTGTAAACGACCGGGAGCCCGAAAGTGTGACTGGGCTTGTCGATACCGCGAAAACACTCCTCGATCCTAAACAGTAAAGGTGTTCCACGCACAATCTTAAATAAAGCAGTAAACATGGCATACGTGCAGGATAGTAAATAAAACCTCAAACTAGTTTGTGGCCCCAAGAAATAGAAATGAATCAAGCTCTGGCTCAGGGGGGGTCAATAAGGCTTCCCGGATGTGGATAGTGCGAAAAATCAAGGAACAGGTATCAAGTACTCTGGGTCCTACGGGACACAAGTGAGCGTGGAAGAACCAAATAACTTCTATTGCCCACCGATGCCTATGCATTAGTTATATCTAGCAATGTAATAGTTGTATTTAAAGTCATGATCATCTCCACCATTAAACATTTCCACCATTTATCATGTGCCAACTTCCCGTCAACGGTGGAATGACAACGGCGCGAAGCAACACAGAAGCAAGCAAATACGACTCGCAAGGCCGACTATCTATCAAACAATAGGCAATAGGATGTGTCCACGGCAATATAGAGGCTGCACGGTGAATCAATGGTGCACGGAAACTAAAGCATCGCGACACAGATAGCAATAGATCAACAGGAGGAAATAAAAACTATAAATACAAAATAGGTAGAAGGGGAAGAGATGCTCGCCTAGGAAACACTGCCGAAGGATCATATCCAGAGAACTTGTCGATACTCGCATCAACTCATCGGCCTAATCCGCGAAGAAGCAAACACTAGAAGAACCACCGGATGCAATATTTAATACTACGGCAGAAGATCCGAAATGTTTATGGTATGATGCATGACATGGCACAGATGCGGTGCAATTAGGCAATATTAAACGGAACCGGGGTCCCGATAATTAATTACATGGTTCAAGTTATTTAGCTACCCCGCAAATTAAATGTTGGATTAACAAGGCGAAACAGGGCATCAGTTTGCTATACAAATTTAAATGGAGCCAATATAAGACTAGAGTAGCCCGCATATGGACTCCATATTTAATTCAGGTGAATCGCCTAAACATCCCCCAAACAACAATGATATGTATGCGAGATAAATGCTTTAATGCAACAAGTATATATAGCATTTATAAAATAGGGATATCGGATCGGGGTCACACATGGGGTTCCGAACATCTTGGATCTGGGGGTTCGGGGTTCGATAGGGTTCGACGGGGACGATGAGGTTCGGATACAAGATGGAGAACTTGTCGAGACATGAAGGTGAACTTGGGTTCCAAGTGGTCGATCTTGCTGTCGATGGCGAACTTGAATGGATTGGGTACTGGTGGTCTTTCGTTCCGTGTAGGAGATCTTGACGCCTGTGACGAAGAACTCGGGTTCGGACGGAGGTCTTTGCGTTCCGATGGACCGTTCTTCGGGTCGAAGAACTTCGCGCACCAGGGTTCGGTCTTCGGATCCAGGGTTCGGCCTTTTGAATCCCTTGCGATGCTCTTGTCGTACCGGGATGAAGACGTTGGTGTGCCATCTCGAACATCGGTCAACGCGTCTAGAAGTAGATCTTGGCGTCCGTGGTGAAGATCTTATCGGTCCCAACTTCGGAGATCTTGGGTCTCGGTCATGGCGTCCCATCGTAGATCTGGTCGATGGTCCAGCAAAAGCCACCGGGTTCTATCTTCGGGGTCTGGGAAGAAGAGCTCGGCGTCTTCGGGTTCGAGATTAGGGTCCTCGAGTTCGTGCGGCGATCTTGTCGTATGACATGCTTGGTGATGGCACAAACTCGATCACCAACATAATTGTTGTATCGGTGGCCTTAACCGGAGCGCTTGAGAAAAACGAAGATCCTGAGAGCCGAACACCAGAGAACTTGTGGTCGTTTGCTACCACGAACAAACAAGCGGCAAGATTGATATCGATAAGCAAGCCCACACACACCGAAGCTGGCTTTGCAGCTGACCGCAGGGACGCAGAACAGGGTCGATGCGACAAGTTGCAAGAGGAAGACACCAACGCGAGCTTGCGGAGCGGACAACAGCACTACAGAGCTTGGTCGGGAGCAGACCCGACAAATGCGTGGAGCCAATGGTGGAGTTGGGGCTCCTGGAGGAGGTCGCGCTGCCCTGGCGCCTAGGAGATGAGTAGAGACAAGGTGTAGAGGGCTCGCTGACAGGGCGCACTGTAGGGCAGAGACGACGGCTCTAGGACGAGAGACGTGCAGGCGGGCCTCGAGCAAAGCGGTCGGGAACAGAGGGGCGAGCGGAGGATGACGGGGAGCTCGGCGGTGTCTTCGTTGGTGGCAGGAAAGAGGCACGCCAGGCGAGGAGGTGCACGGGGAGCAAGGTGGTGCACGCGGCCAGGGTCGCTGGCGTGCAAGATGGCGGCCGGCGGTGGGAGGTTGACGGAGGGAGGTGGCCCGAGGGAGCACGCAGGCGGCGGTGGTCACGCGGGCAGGATGGAGGCGATGGAGTCAGGGGATGGTGATGAGCGGTGCCGGGCGAGCGAGGCATCTGGCACGAGGGCGAGCTCGGAGGGCGGCCGGCGAGGTCGAGCGGTGGAGGCGGGGAAGGTCGGCACGGCGGGGCGATGCCACGGCACGAGGAGGGAGGGGCGGATGTGTGGGCGGAGAACACGAGGTGGTCGGGAGCGTGTCGGTGGTGGGGAGTGGGGCCAGGCGCGTGGGAGTGCGGCAGGTGGGCGGGAGAGAGCTGGGGAGGCGTGCGACGCAGGGTGAGCTGGTCGTGTTGGGTGCGGGGTGCAGGGGAACGGCGCGAGGCGCACGCGCTGGGTTGGTGCGGTGCACGGCACAGGGTGGGGCCAGGGAACAGGGTATGGCGGTAGGTGGGGTTGGCTGTAGCGGCAGGTGTGGTAGGTGGTGGGTGTGTTCAGTCGGTGGAGGAAGGTGGTTTGGTGGCTGGGTGTAGGAGCGGTGGGGTTAGGCAGCAAGGGAGTCCAGGTGGTGTGGGGGGTGTGGCAGGGGTGGGGCCAGGCTGCCGAGAGAGGGTGGCAACTGATGTGTGGGTCTGGGGTGATCAGGTGGAGGGGTGCGGTGAGGTGTCGAGCTGTAATAGGACGGGGTGAGGTGGAGGGATGGAGGAAGTGGCTGGGTAGATTAGGGATTTTGGAGGTGGCCGGCCGGGTTCTCGGGCCTGGTTTGCTGCCTCCTGCAAAAATAATATAAATATTTTATTTTTTTAAAACGGGGCGTTTGAAATCTGTTTGTAGACGAAACAAAATATTCCGGCCAAGCCCGGGTTTTGTGTTTGAATAAAGACGGGGCTTATTTAGAAAAACAAAATAGTTTTTCGAAAATAGTTTTAGACAAAACCATGCATGATGATGACAATGCTCAAATGCAATGTGGCATGATGACATGAGCATGCGGTCATGATGATGCAATGCACAAAAACACCGCGGTTTTCTATTAGTGGTTTTAGCGGGATGCCACAATTCGACACCACTAACAAGGGGTCTCGCCCTCGAGATCCGCCGCATGGTACCGGGAAGAAGGTCGGCGATCTGAATCTTCTCGCTTCGTGTAGATCCTCGCGACAACACTAATAAGAGGTCGTTGTTCGTGATCGTCGAGAGAACACTCCAGGAAACAAAGGACGAAGGTAAAGGTATCCACAAATAAAGCCACCTCTAACTTCGATAGAAAGGGAGAACTGATGCATTCTCATCCACTTCAATGTACACGAGCAAATAGAGTGAGTAGTCGGCATGGGGGCCAATCCATCATGCACCCAAACTATTACTCCGCACAATCAGTAGAAAAGCGTGCAACCATTCTTGGAATCATACTGAAGATCTCGAAAATCGAGGTTCGGAACAAAGGAGTGATGCATGCTCTGCATCGGATCTGGAGTAGATGATGTCGTCGCGTCGAAAACCACCGGAAGGCACAACCAAGGAACAAAGAATAGTACCATAGATAAAGGATGACTTAGATAGCATGAAGTCCGGAGGTAGAAACAGCGTTGCCAAAGGAGGAAGCAAAACCGTGAAGGTACGATGGAAACCCAACCACGAGAATTCCTGGACTCGAAGACAAGATAAGAGAGCAGATTCAAAATACGCCGAGGTAAGAGGAGAATAGCAGAGGGTAAGGAGTAAAAGCAGACCTAATCAGATCTATCCAACCGATTTTCCAAAATAGTTTTGATACTATACTTCGGCCGTTAGCTAGGTTATCCTACAGGCTGGACTTGAGGGGTATCGCAACTGCTGAGCTCTGATACCACTCTGTAACACCCTCGAATCGGCCCTATGCAAGTTTTAGCCCTCTCCGCCGAACCCGCATAGAAACGATTCAAGGACGCACACCAGGCACTTTCGTGCGGGTGGAAAACGAAGTAATACCATTACACAACAGTCCTCGATGGGACCCACAGAACAAATATATGTACAACACAACTCCATGAGTCAAGAATACCGATATACAGTACAAAGATCCAAATCACCTTGAAAACGCTACAGCGTCCGAGTACGGACAAGATGCAAATGGGGCTAAGAGCCCTGAAGAATAACCAATGGCGTCCATAACCCTGCCAAGGCCAAGCCAGAAGGGTAACCCTGCTAACGACGTCGATCGCAAACCTGCTAAAACAAAAGGGGGTTCCAACAAAGGGCAGAGGAAAAAGAGGAGCGTCAGTACTGAGGCCAGTACACGGCGAGGCTAGAATTCGGCGGTCCTCGCCTACACATGTATGCTGGGCTGAAGTGGCAGCGCAGCGGCACTAAACGACCTATAGAGACTCGATACAACTGGCGGTTATCAGAGAGGGGTAAGAAAGACCTATCTGGATCCAACCTGAAGCTAACACTAGACAAACCCATCCTGGTATTTCCCCCTCGAGACCAAACGAGGAAGTCGGACCAAGGAACTCACATAGTTGGCAAGTTTACTCATTCCATGATAGTTGCAGCACTTACTAATCAGACATAGATAGCATGAGTCATCCTGTATCATAAGTAGTGGGCAGTTTTAATTAACATTCCATTGTAGTTGGAACAGTTACTAGTCAGATATAATTGTCCTGAAGAAGCCCAAAACCCAGCAGTTGTTGGCACTTTTATCACATTCCATTAGAGTTGCAATACTTACTAGGCAGGTATAGTATGACACAGATCACCACAGATCCACCGGTAGTTGGCATTTTTAATATCCATTCCGTTATAGTGAGGCTGATTACTAGTCACATATTAGGTCAAATTTATAGCACTACTTTAGTTATGCTTGTCTATGATCGAGATACTGTGCTCCAAGTCGTCCATAACCGTGGACACGGCTTTCAGAAAGTTTTACCCTCCAGGGGTGCACAAATAGCAACACACACTCAATCAACCTCGGAAAAACCAACTCAAAACCCAACGAGGCATTCACGACAAAGCGATCACAGGATTCATAAAATATTTTAGGGGGCCACCACACTAAGCTACCCGCAACGAAGTTGGCCGGCTCCGGAACAGACCTAGGGTTTGCGTCAATGGCTGTAAACGACTAGGAACCCGAAAGTGTGATTGGGCTTGTCGATACCACGAAAACACTCCACGATCCTAAACATTACAGCTGCTCCAGGCACAATCTTAAATAAAGCAGTAAACATGGCATAAGTATGAGATAGTAAATAAAACCCCAAACTAGATAGTGGCACCAAGAAATAGAAATGAATCAAGCTCTGGCTCAGGGGTGTCCATAAGGCCTCTCGGATGTGCATAGTGCGAAAAATCAAGGAACAAGTATCAAGTACTCGGGGCCCTATGCGACACAAGTGAGCGTGGAAGAACCAAATAACATCTATTGCCCACCGATGCCTCTGCATTAGTTATATCTAGCATTGTAATAGTTGTATTTAAAGTCATGATCATCTCCACCATTAAACATCTCCACCATTTATCATGTGCCAACTTGCCATCAACGGTGGAACGACAACGACGGGAAGCAACACAGAAGCAAGCAACTACGACTCGCAAGGCCGACTATCTATCAAACAACAGGCAATAGGATGTGTCCATGGCAATATAGAGGCTGCAAGGTGTATCAATGGTGCACGGAAACTAAAGCATCGCGACACGGATAGCAATAGATCAACAGGAGGAAATAAAGACTATAAATACAAAATAGGTAGAAAGGGAAGAGATGCTCGCATGGGAAACACTGCCGAAGGATCATATCCGGAGAACTTGTTGATACTCGCATCAACTCATCGTCCTAATCCGCGAAGAAGAAAACACTAGAAGAAACACCAGATGCAATATTTAATACTACGGCAGAAGATCCGGCATGCTTATGATATGATGCATGGCATGGCACATATGCAGTGCAATTAGGCAATATTAAGCGGAACCGGGGTCCCAATAATTAATTACACGGTTCAAGTTATTTAGCTACCCCGCAAATTAAATGTTGGATTAACAAGGCGAAACAGGGCATTGATTCGCTACACAAATTTAAATGGAGCCAATATAAGACTAGAGTATCCCGCATATGGACTCCATATTTAATTCAGGTGAATCGCCTAAACACCCCCCAAACAACAATGATATGTATGTGAGATAAATGCTTTAATGCAACAAGTATATAGCATTTATAAAATAGGGATATCGGATCGGGGTCACACATGGGGTTCCGAAGATCTTGGATCCGGGGGTTCGGGGTTCGACAGGGTTCGACGGGGACGACGAGGTTCGGATACAAGATGAAGAACTTGTCGAGACATGAAGGTGAACTTGGGTTCCAAGCGTTCGATCTTGCCGTCGATGGCGAACTTGAATGGATCGGGTACCGGTGGTCTTCGGTTCCGTGTAGGGAGATCTTGACGCCTGTGACGAAGAACTCGGGTTCGGACGGAGGTCTTGCCGTTCTGATGGACTGGTCTTCGGGTCGAAGAAATAGGCGCGCCAGGGTTCGGTCTTCGGATCCGGGGTTCAGGCTTTTGAATCCCTTGCGATGCTTTTGTCGTACCGGGATGAAGACGTTGGTGTGCCATCTCGAACATTGGTCAACGCGTTTGGAAGTAGATCTTGGTGTCCGTGATGAAGATCTTGTCGGTCCCAACTTCGGAGATCTTGGGTCTCGGTCATGGCATCCCATCGTAGATCTTGTCGAGGGTCCAGCAAAAGCCACCGGGTTCTGTCTTCGGGGTCCGGGAAGAAGAGCTCGGCGTCTTTGGGTTCGAGATCAGGGTCCTCGAGTTCGTGCGGCGATCTTGTCGTATGACATGCTTGGTGATGGCACAAACTCGATCACCAACATAATTGTTGTATCGGTGGCCTTAACCGGACCGCTTGAGCAAAACGAAGATCCTGAGAGCCGAACACCAGAGAACTTGTGGTCGTTTGCTACCACGAACAAACAAGCGGCAAGATTGATATTGATAAGCAAGCACACACACACCAAAGCTGGCTTTGCAACTGACCGCAAGGACGCAGAACATGATAGATGTGACAAGTTATAAGAGGAATACTCCCAACGCGAGGTTGCGAAGAGGACAACGGCGCTGCAAAGCTTGGTCGGGAGCAGACCCGGTAAATGCGCGGAGCCTATGGTGGAGTTAGGGCTCCTGGAGGAGGTCGCGCTGCCCTGGCGCCCAGGAGATGAGCAGTGCTCGCTGACGGGGCGCACTGCGTGGCAGAGACGACGGCTCTAGGAAGAGAGACGCGCAAGCGGCCCTCGAGCAAAGCACTCAGGAACAGAGGGGCAAGCGGAGGACGACCGGGGGCTCGGTGGTGTCTCCGTTGGCGGCAGGAAAGAGGCACGCCAGGCGGGGCGGTCCACGGGGAGGAAGGTGGTGCACACGGCCAGGGTCGTTGGCACGCAAGATGGCGGCCGGGGGTGGGACGTTGACGGAGGGAGGTGGCCCAAGGGAGCTCGCAGGCGGCGGCGGTCACGTAGGCGGGATGGAGGCGATGGAGTCGGGGGATGGTGATGAGTGGGGCCGAGCAAGAGAGGCATCTGGCGCGAGGGCGAGCTCGGAGGGCGGCCGGCGAGGCCGAGCGGTGGAGGCGGGGAAGGTCGGCACGGCGGGGCGACGCCGCGACACGAGGAGGGAGGGAGGATGCGCAGGCGGAGAACATGAGGTGGTCGGGAACGTGTCGGTGGTGGGGAGTGGGGCCAAGTGCGTGGGAGTGCGGCAGGTGGGCGGCAGAGAGCTGGGGAAGCGTGCGACGCGGGGTGAGCTGGTCGTGTTGGGTGCGGGGTGCAGGGGAACGGCGCGAGGCGCGCGCGCTGGGTTGGTGCGGTGCACGGCGCGGCGTGGGGCCAGGGAACAGGGTATGGCGGTAGGTGGGGATGGCTATAGCGGCAGGTGTGGGTGTGTTCGGTCGGTGGAGGAATGTGGTTTGGTGGCTAGGTGTAGGAGCGGTGGGGTTAGGCGGCAAGGGAGTCCAGGTGGTGTGGGGGATGTGGCAGGGGTGGGGCCAGGCTGCCGAGAGAGGGTGGCAGCTGTTGTGTGGGTCTGGGATGATTAGGTGGAGGGGTGTGGTGAGGTGTCGAGCTGTGATAGGACGGGGTGAGGTGGAGGGATGGAGGAAGTGGCTGGGTAAATTAGGGATTTTGGAGGTGGCCGGCCGGGCTCTCGGGCCTGGCTGGCTGCCTCCTACAAAAATAATATAAATATTTTATTTCTTTAAAACGGGGCGTTTGAAATCTGTTTGTAGACGAAAACAAATATTCCGGCCAAGCCTGGGTTTTGTGTTTGAATAAAGACGGGGCTTATTTAGAAAAAAAAATAGGTTTCCGAAAATAGTTTTAGACAAAACCATGCATGATGATGACGATGCTCAAATGCAATGTGGCATGATGACATGGGCGTGCGGTCATGATGATGCAATGCACAAAAACACCGCGATTTTCTAGTAGTGGTTTTAGCGGGATGCCACAGTACTTATGCCATGCTTTACTGTTTTATTTAAGATTGTGCGTGGATCACCTGTACTGTTTAAGAATGCGGAATGTTTTCGCGTTATCGACAAGCCCAGTCACATTTTCGGGTTCCCAGTCGTTTACAGCCATTGTCGCAAACCCTGGGTCTGTCTCGGAGCCGGCCAACTTCGTTGCGGGTAGCTTATTGGGGTGCCCCCTGGAAATATTTTATGAATCATGTGATTGCTTTGTCGTGAAAGCCTCGTCGGGTTTTGATTTGGTTTTTCCGAGGTCGATCGTGTGTGTGTGTTGCTATTTGTGCACCCTTGCAGGGTAAATCTTTCTGAAAGCCGTGTCCGTGGTTATGGATGACTTGGAGCATAGTTTCTTGATCATAGACAAGTATATCTAAAGTACCGTCTTTAATTTGACTAATTATCTGACTAGTAAATAGTGCAATATTCATGAAATGAGTAATAAAACTGCCAACGGATGGGTCGTTCGACTGCTTTCTCGTTGGTAAGCGAGAAGGAGGATGGATCTGTAACTTTATACTATTATAACTGTTGTTTCTAATTAACGAAATCCGTCTATCATTGGTTAGGCGGATGGTTAGCGAGTATCTATAGACTTGTTAGTTATTATCTTTTGCTGCAATTACGTCACCCCGGGTATATGTCCCTTTAGAGGCATAAAGACTTGCTGAGTACCCCTAGGGTCTCACACGATAAATTGTTTGATTCAGATGAACAGGTGTATTCGCAAGATGGATACTGGGTGGAGGAGACAGATGATGTTGGCAACGATCACTCGGTGTAGAGATTCCGGGGATGGGGATCCGTGAGATCTGTGGGCGGGATGTGCTTTAATTATGTGGCATATTATGCCGATTTGCTTCTTGTCCGTACTCGGATCTTGTTTCCCTCTTCCGCTTGATACTCTGATGTTTGATGTATGAGGAGCTATCCTACACTATTATCTCTATCTACGATATTTGGATCTTGCCGTATGGCGTTGCAATATTTCTATTTCTTTTAGATGGTATGGCTCCGAGAACTGTTGTAAGGTAGCTTGCATACATACTCACTTGTGTATGTATTTTATCTCTTTGCCTAATGCCTACGCCGCTCGCTCTTGTCCCGATGCTCTTGGAAGTGGTTAGGACGGCCGACGGGTCTACACGTGGGTGGCCCCTGGGCCCCCGCTGTACTATTTTAACCACTTTCGGTTCATCCAGGCTTGAACTTAGAGCGTAGGGTCGGAGGTTGTTACAGAACACACATGCAGTGAACACTGGTGGATCCGTCTGTGATTTGTGAAAATAACATACATGCAATGCCATTGGTTGATCCATATGTGGTTTGTGTAAAGAACACACATGCAATGACTCTAGTGCTGGTTTTAGTATAAGAACACATATGCAATAACACTGGTTGATTCATATGTGGTTTGTGGAAAGAACACAAATGCAATGACTCTGGTGGATCCATGTGTGGTTTGTGGAAAGAGCACACATGCAATGCCATTGGTTGATCCATGTGTGGTTTGTGAAACGAATACACATGCAATGCCATTGGGTGATCCATGTTTGGTTTGTGGAAAGAACACACATGCAACGCCATTGGTTGATCCATATGTGGTTTGTGGAAAGAACACACATGCAATGACACAGGTGGATCCATATGTGGTTTGTGAAAAAAACACATGCAATGACTCTAGTGCTAGTTTTAGTACAAGAACACACATGCAATGACTCTAGTGGGTCCATATGTGGTTTGTGGAAGAACACACATGCAATGACACTGGTTGATCCATATGTGGTTTGTAGAAAGAACACACATGCAATGACTCCGGCGGATCCATGTGTGGTTTGTGGAAAGAACACACATGCAATGCCATTGGTTGATCCATGTGTGGTTTGTGGAAAGAACACACATGCAATGCCATTGGTTGATCCATATGTGGTTTGTGGAATGAACACACATGCAGTGACCACTGGTTGATCCATGTGTGGTTCATGACAGGAACACACATGCAATGACATTGGTTGATCCATATGTGGTTTGTGACAAGAACACACATGCAATGACACTGGTTGATCGATGTATGGTTTGTGGAAAGAACACACATGCAATTGCTCTGGTGGATCCATGTGTGGTTTTTGAAAAGAACAGACATGCAATGTCATTGGTTGATCCATGTGTGGGTTGTGAAAAGAACACACATGCAATGCCATTGGTTGATCCATGTGGTTTGTGGAAAAGAACACACATACAATGACATTTGTGGATCCATGCGTGTTTTGTGGAAAGAACACACATGCAATGGCATTGGTTGATCCATGTGTGGTTTGTGGAAAGAACACACATGCAATGACATTGGTTGATCCATGTGTGTTTTGTGAAAAGAACACACATGCAATTACGCTAGTGGATACATATGTGGTTTGTTGAAAGAACACGCATGCAATGAACACTAGTGGATCCAAATGTGGTTCATGACACTAACACAAATGCAATGACTCTAGTGGATACATATGTGGTTTGTGGAAAGAACACACATGCAATGACTCTGGTGGATCCATGTGTGGTTTGTGGAAAGAACACACATGCAATGCGAGTGGTTGATCCATATATGGTTTGTGAAAAGAATACACATGCAATGTCATTGGTTGATCAATGTGTGCTTTGTGGAAAGAACACACATGCAATGCCATTGGCTGATGCATATGTGGTTCATGACAGAAACAAACATGCAATGACATTAGTGGATCCATAAGTGGTTTGTGGAAAGAACACAGATGCAGTGAACACTGGTGGATCCATTTGTGATTTGTGAAAATAACATACATGCAATGCCATTGGTTGATCCATATGTGGTTTGTGGAAAGAACACACATGCAATGACTCTAGTGCTGGTTTTAGTATAAGAACACATATACAATGACATTGGTTGATCCATATGTGGTTTGTGGAAAGAACACACATGCAATGACTCTGGTGGATCCATGTGTGGTTTGTGGAAAGAGCACACATGCAATGCCATTGGTTGATCCATGTGTGGTTTGTGAAACGAATACACATGCAATGCCATTGGGTTATCCATGTTTGGTTTGTGGAAAGAACACACATGCAATGCCATTGGTTGATCCATATGTGGTTTGTGGAAAGAACACACATGCAATGACACTGGTGGATCCATATGTCGTTTGTGAAAAAAATGCACATGCAATGACTCTAGTGCTAGTTTTAGTATAAGAACACACATTCAATGACTCTAGTGGGTCCATATGTGGTTTGTGGAAAGAACACACATGCAATGACACTGGTTGATCCATATGTGGTTTGTAGAAAGAACACACATGCAATGACTCCGGTGGATCCATGTGCGGTTTGTGGAAAGAACACACATGCGATCCCATTGGTTGATCCATGTGTGGTTTGTGGAAAGAACACACGTGCAATAACTCTGGTGGATCCATGCGTGGTTTGTGCTAAGAACACACATGCAATGCCATTGGTTGATCCATATGTGGTTTGTGAAAAGAATACACATGCAATGTCATTGGTTGATCCATGTGTGGTTTGTGGAAAGAACACACATGCAATGCCATTGGTTGATGCATATGTGGTTCATGACAGGAACACACATGCAATGACATTAGTGGATCCATAAGTGGTTTGTGGAAAGAACACACATGTAGTGAGCACTGGTGGATCCATCTGTGATTTGTGAAAAGAACACACATGCAATGCCATTGGTTGATCCATATGTGGTTTGTGGAAAGAACACACATGCAATGACTCAAGTGGATCCATGTGTGGTTTCTGGAAAGAACACACATACAATGACCACTTGTTGATCCATGTGTGTTTCGTGAAAAGAACACACATGCAATTACGCTAGTGGATATATATGTGGTTTGTGGAAAGAGCACGCATGCAATGAGCACTAGTGGATCCAAATGTGGTTCATGACAGGAACAAATATGCAATGACTCTAGTGGATACATATGTGGTTTGTGGAAATAAGACACATGCAATTACTCTGGTGGATCCATGTGTGGTTTGTGGAAAGAACACACATGCAATGCCAATGGTTGATCCATATGTGGTTTGTGAAAAGAATACACATGCAATGCCATTGGTTGATCCATGTGTGGTTTGTGGAAAGAACACACATGCAATGCCAGTGGTTGATCCATATGTGGTTTGTGTAAAGAACACACATGCAATGACACTAGTTGATCCATATGTGGTTTGTGGAAAGAACACACATGCAATTGCTCTGGTGGATCCATGTGTGGTTTTTGGAAAGAACACACATGCAATGTGACTTGTTGATTCATGTGTGGTTTGTGAAACGAATACACAAGCAATGCCATTGGTTTATCCATGTGTGGTTTGTGGAAAGAACACACATGGAATGACACTGGTGGATCCATATGTGGTTTGTGAAAAGAACACACATGCAATGACACTGGTTGATCCATATGTGGTTTGTGGAAAGAACACACATGCAATGAACACTGGTTGATCCATATGTGATTTGTGGAAAGAACACACATGCAATGTCATTGGTTGATCCATATATAGTTTGTCAAAAGAACACACATGCAATGACTCTAGGGAATCGATGTGTGGTTTGTGGAAAGAACACACATGCAATGACCACTGGTTGATCCATGTGTGGTTCATGATAGGAACACACATGTAATGACATTGGTTGATCCATATGTGGTTTGTGACAAGAACACACATGCAATGACATTGGTTGATCCATGTGTGTTTTGTGGAAGGAACACACATGCAATGACTCTGGTGGATCCATGTGTGGCTTGTGAAATGAACACACATGCAATGACATTTTTCGATCCATGTGTTGTTTGTGGAAAGAACACACATGCAATGACTCTGGTGGATCCATGTGTGGTTTGTGGAAAGAACACACATGCAATGCCAGTGGTTGATCCATATGTGGTTTGTGAAAAGAATACATATGCAATGCCATTGGTTGATCCATGTGTGGTTTGTGAAAGGAACACACATGCAATGCTAGTGGTTGATCCATATGTGGTTTGTGGAAAGAACACACATGCAATGACACAGGTTGATCCATATGTGGTTTGTGCAAAGAACACACATGCAATGACACAGGTTGATCCATATGTGGTTTGTGTAAAGAACACACATGCAATTACTCTAGTGGATCCATGTGTGGTTTGTGGAAAGAACACACATGCAATGTCATTGGTTGATTCATGTGTGGTTTGTGAAACGAATACACAAGCAATGCCATTGGTTGATCCATGTGTGATTTGTGGAAAGAACACACATGCAATGCCATTGGTTCATCCATATGTGGTTTGTGGAAAGAACGCACATGCAATGACACTGGTGGATCCATATGTGGTTTGTGAAAAAAAACACACATGCAATGACTCTAGTGCTGGTTTTAGTATAAGAACACACATGCAATGACTCTAGTGGGTCCATATTTGGTTTCTGGAAAGAACACACATGCAATGACTCTGGTGGATCCATATGAGATTTGTGGAAAGGACACACATGCAATGCGATTGGTTGATCCATGTGTGGTTTGTGAAAAGAACACACATGGATTCAATTGGTTGATCCATGTGTGGTTTGTGGAAAGAATACACATGAATTGGCTCTAGTGGGTCCATATGTTGTTTGTGGAAAGAACACACATGCAGTGAAAACTGGTTGATCCATATGTGATTTGTGGAAAGAACACACATGCAGTGAACACTGGTGGATCCATATGTGGTTTGTGAAAAGAACACACATGCAATGCCATTGGTTGATCCATATGTGGTTTGTGGAAAGAACACACATGCATTGACCACTAGTGGGTTCATATGTGGTTTGTGGACAGAACACACATGCAATAACCACTAGTTGATCCAAGTGTGGTTGATGAAAACAACACACATGCAATGAACACTGGTGGATCCATATGTGGTTCATGACAGGAACACACATGCAATGACATTGGTTGATCCATGTGTGGTTCATGACAGGAACACACATGCAATGATAGTGGTTGATCCATATGTGGTTTGTGGAAAGAACACACATGCAATGACACTGGTTGATCCATATGTGGTTTACAGAAAGAACACACGTGCAATAACTCTGGTGGATCCATCTGTGATTTGTGAAAAGAACATACATGCAATGCCATTGGTTGATCCATATGTGGTTTGTGGAAAGAACACACATGCAATGACTCTAGTGCTGGTTTTAGTATAAGAACACATATACAATGACACTGGTTGATCCATATGTGGTTTGTGGAAAGAACACACATGCAATGACTCTGGTGGATCCATGTGTGGTTTGTGGAAAGAGCACACATGCAATGCCATTGGTTGATCCATGTTTGGTTTGTGGAAAGAACACACATGCAATGCCATTGGTTGATCCATATGTGGTTTGTGGAAAGAACACACATGCAATGACACTGGTGGATCCATATGTGGTTTGTGAAAAAAATGCACATGCAATGACTCTAATGCTAGTTTTAGTATAAGAACACACATGCAACGACTCTAGTGGGTCCATATGTGGTTTGTGGAAAGAACACACATGCAATGACACTGGTTGATCCATATGTTGTTTGTAGAAAGAACACACACCAATGACTCCGGTGGATCCATGTGCGGTTTGTGGAAAGAACACACATGCAATGCCATTGGTTGATCCATGTGTGGTTTGTGGAAAGAACACACATGCAATGCCATTGGTTAATCCATATGTGGCTTGTGGAATGAACACACATGCAATGACACTAGTTGATCCATATGTGGTTTTTGGAAAGAACACACATGTAGTGAACATTGGTTGATCCATATGTGATTTGTGGAAAGAACACACATCCAGTGAACACTGGTGGATCCATATGTGGTTTATGAAAAGAACACACATGCAATGCCATTGGTTGATCCATATGTGGTTTGAGGAAAGGACACACATGCATTGACCACTAGTGGGTCCATATGTGGTTTGTGGAAAGAACACACATGCAATGCCAGTGGTTGATCCATATGTGGTTTGTGAAAAGAACACACATGCAATGCCATTGGTTGATCCATATGTGGTTTGTTAAAAGAATACACATGCAATGCCATTGGTTGATCCATGTGTGGTTTGTGGAATGAACACACATGCAATGCCATTGGCTGATGCATAAGTGGTTCATGAGAGGAACACAAATGCAATGACATTAGTGGATCCATAAGTGGTTTGTGGAAAGAACAAAGATGCAGTGAACACTGGTGGATACATCTGTGATTTGTGAAAAGAACATACATGCAATGCCATTGGTTGATCCATATGTGGTTTGTGGAAAGAACACACATGCAATGACTCTAGTGCTGGTTTTAGTATAAGAACACATATACAATGACACTGGTTGATCCATATGTGGTTTGTGGAAGAACA
>CAJUXJ010001155.1:0-16173 GCA_910589775.1 Avena eriantha
ATATCTACATGGAAACAAAGGTTGGGACCTTATAGCACATGCTAGCCCAACTGGTATTACCTCGCAACGGGACTGTTACCACCCCTACACGTCCAGGAATCTACTAAGATGTTATCGCATCGCACTGATGAAGACGGTCAGACCAGGGGATCTAGACATTACAAAAATCCATGGACCTTCCACCACACTTGTGACACAATATACTAGGTCCACGTGCAAGTTCATGTGGGAATTCCGGAGCTCCAGGCTGTCCTTTTCCAGCGAAACCCTAGTCGGTGGGGTCCCGCTGGTCTACCCCGGTTAGCTTTCTTAGTACGAGGGTTCAGACAACGCGCTTTTTGTTGGTTTAGCTTTGTTTAGGGTCATATCTACATGGAAAACAAAGGTTGGGACCTTATAGCACATGCTAGCCCCCCGTATACCCGCAGCGGGACTGTTACCCCGACACGTCCAGGAATCTACTAAGTGTTATCGCACGCATGTGAAGAAGGTCAGACCGGGGATCTAGACATTACATCCATGGACCTTCCACCACACTTGGACACATATACTAGGTCCACGTGCAAGTTCCAGTGGGATTCCGGAGCTCCGGCGGTCCTTTTCCAGCGAAACCCTAGTCGGTGGGGCCCGTGGGTCTACCCCTGTAGCTTTCTTAGTACGAGGTTCAGACAACGCGCTTTTTTGTTGGTTTAGCTTTGTTTAGGTCATATCTACATGGAAAACAAAGGTTGGGACCTTATAGCACATGCTAGCCCCCCGGTATACTCGCAGCGGGACTGTTACCCCTACACGTCCAGGAATCTACTAAGTGTTATCGCACGCATGTGAAGAAGGTCAGACCGGGGATCTAGACATTACATCCATGGACCTTCCACCACACTTGGACACATATACTAGGTCCACGTGCAAGTTCCAGTGGGATTCCGGAGCTCCGGCGGTCCTTTTCCAGCGAAACCCTAGTCGGTGGGGCCCGCGGTCTACCCCTGTAGCTTTCTTAGTACGAGGTTCAGACAACGCGCTTTTTTGTTGGTTTAGCTTTGTTTAGGTCATATCTACATGGAAAACAAAGGTTGGGAGCTTATAGCACATGCTAGCCCCCCGGTATACCCGCAGCGGGACTGTTACCCCTACACGTCCAGGAATCTACTAAGTGTTATCGCACGCATGTGAAGAAGGTCAGACCTGGGGATCTAGACATTGCATCCATGGACCTTCCACCACACTTGGACACATATACTAGGTCCACGTGCAAGTTCCAGTGGGATTCCGGAGCTCCAGCGGTCCTTTTCCAGCGAAACCCTAGTCGGTGGGGCCCGTGGGTCTACCCCTGTAGCTTTCTTAGTACGAGGTTCAGACAACGCGCTTTTTTGTTGGTTTAGCTTTGTTTAGGTCATATCTGCATGGAAAACAAAGGTTGGGACCTTATAGCACATGCTAGCCCCCCGGTATACCCGCAGCGGGACTGTTACCCCTACACGTCCAGGAATCTACTAAGTGTTATCGCACGCATGTGAAGAAGGTCAGACTGGGGATCTAGACATTGCATCCATGGACCTTCCACCACACTTGGACACATATACTAGGTCCACGTGCAAGTTCTAGTGGGATTCCGGAGCTCCGGCGGTCCTTTTCCAGCGAAACCCTAGTCGGTGGGGCCCGCGGGTCTAGCCCTGTAGCTTTCTTAGTACGAGGTTCAGACAACGCGCTTTTTTGTTGGTTTAGCTTTGTTTAGGTCATATCTACATGGAAAACAAAGGTTGGGACCTTATAGCACATGCTAGCCCCCCGGTATACCCGCAGCGGGACTGTTACCCCTACACGTCCAAGAATCTACTAAGTGTTATCGCCCGCAGGTCTACCCCTGTAGCTTTCTTAGTCACGAGGTTCAGACAACGCGCTTTTTTGTTGGTTTAGCTTTGTTTAGGTCATATCTACATGGAAAACAAAGGTTGGGACCTTATAGCACATGCTAGCCCCCCGGTATACCCGCAGCGGGACTGTTACCCCTACACGTCCAGGAATCTACTAAGTGTTATCGCACGCATGTGAAGAAGGTCAGACCGGGGATCTAGACATTACATCCATGGACCTTCCACCACACTTGGACACATATACTAGGTCCACGTGCAAGTTCCAGTGGGATTCCGGAGCTCCGGCGGTCCTTTTCCAGCGAAACCCTAGTCGGTGGGGCCCGTGGGTCTACCCCTGTAGCTTTCTTAGTACGAGGTTCAGACAACGCGCTTTTTTGTTGGTTTAGCTTTGTTTAGGTCATATCTACATGGAAAACAAAGGTTGGGACCTTATAGCACATGCTAGCCCCCCGGTATACCCGCAGCGGGACTGTTACCCCTACACGTCCAGGAATCTACTAAGTGTTATCGCACGCATGTGAAGAAGGTCAGACCGGGGATCTAGACATTACATCCATGGACCTTCCACCACACTTGGACACATATACTAGGTCCACGTGCAAGTTCCAGTGGGATTCCGGAGCTCCGGCGGTCCTTTTCCAGCGAAACCCTAGTCGGTGGGGCCCGTGGGTCTACCCCTGTAGCTTTCTTAGTACGAGGTTCAGACAACGCGCTTTTTTGTTGGTTTAGCTTTGTTTAGGTCATATCTACATGGAAAACAAAGGTTGGGACCTTATAGCACATGCTAGCCCCCCGGTATACCCGCAGCGGGACTGTTACCCCTACACGTCCAGGAATCTACTAAGTGTTATCGCACGCATGTGAAGAAGGTCAGACCGGGGATCTAGACATTGCATCCATGGACCTTCCACCACACTTGGACACATATACTAGGTCCACGTGCAAGTTCCAGTGGGATTCCGGAGCTCCGGCGGTCCTTTTCCAGCGAAACCCTAGTCGGTGGGGCCCGTGGGTCTACCCCTGTAGCTTTCTTAGTACGAGGTTCAGACAACGCGCTTTTTTGTTGGTTTAGCTTTGTTTAGGTCATATCTACATGGAAAACAAAGGTTGGGACCTTATAGCACATGCTAGCCCCCCGGTATACCCGCAGCGGGACTGTTACCCCTACACGTCCAGGAATCTACTAAGTGTTATCGCACGCATGTGAAGAAGGTCAGACCGGGGATCTAGACATTACATCCATGGACCTTCCACCACACTTGGACACATATACTAGGTCCACGTGCAAGTTCCAGTGGGATTCCGGAGCTCCGGCGGTCCTTTTCCAGCGAAACCCTAGTCGGTGGGGCCCGTGGGTCTACCCCTGTAGCTTTCTTAGTACGAGGTTCAGACAACGCGCTTTTTTGTTGGTTTAGCTTTGTTTAGGTCATATCTACATGGAAAACAAAGGTTGGGACCTTATAGCACATGCTAGCCCCCCGGTATACCCGCAGCGGGACTGTTACCCCTACACGTCCAGGAATCTACTAAGTGTTATCGCACGCATGTGAAGAAGGTCAGACCGGGGATCTAGACATTACATCCATGGACCTTCCACCACACTTGGACACATATACTAGGTCCACGTGCAAGTTCCAGTGGGATTCCGGAGCTCCGGCGGTCCTTTTCCAGCGAAACCCTAGTCGGTGGGGCCCGTGGGTCTACCCCTGTAGCTTTCTTAGTACGAGGTTCAGACAACAGCGCTTTTTTGTTGATTTAGCTTTGTTTAGGTATATCTACATGGAAAACAAAGGTTGGGACCTTATAGCACATGCTAGCCCCCCGGTATACTCGCAGCGGGACTGTTACCCCTACACGTCCCGGAATCTACTAAGTGTTATCGCACGCATGTGAAGAAGGTCAGACCGGGGATCTAGACATTACATCCATGGACCTTCCACCACACTTGGACACATATACTAGGTCCACGTGCAAGTTCCAGTGGGATTCCGGAGCTCCGGCGGTCCTTTTCCAGCGAAACCCTAGTCGGTGGGGCCCGCGGGTCTACCCCTGTAGCTTTCTTAGTACGAGGTTCAGACAACGCGCTTTTTTGTTGGTTTAGCTTTGTTTAGGTCATATCTACATGGAAAACAAAGGTTGGGACCTTATAGCACATGCTAGCCCCCGGTATACCCGCAGCGGGACTGTTACCCCTACACGTCCAGGAATCTACTAAGTGTTATCGCACGCATGTGAAGAAGGTCAGACCGGGGATCTAGACATTACATCCATGGACCTTCCACCACACTTGGACACATATACTAGGTCCACGTGCAAGTTCCAGTGGGATTCCGGAGCTCCAGGCGGTCCTTTTCCAGCGAAACCCTAGTCGGTGGGGCCCGTGGGTCTACCCCTGTAGCTTTCTTAGTACGAGGTTCAGACAACGCGCTTTTTTGTTGGTTTAGCTTTGTTTAGGTCATATCTACATGGAAAACAAAGGTTGGGACCTTATAGCACATGCTAGCCCCCCGGTATACCCGCAGCGGGACTGTTACCCCTACACGTCCAGGAATCTACTAAGTGTTATCGCACGCATGTGAAGAAGGTCAGACCTGGGGATCTAGACATTGCATCCATGGACCTTCCACCACACTTGGACACATATACTAGGTCCACGTGCAAGTTCTAGTGGGATTCCGGAGCTCCGGCGGTCCTTTTCCAGCGAAACCCTAGTCGGTGGGGCCCGCGGGTCTAGCCCTGTAGCTTTCTTAGTACGAGGTTCAGACAACGCGCTTTTTTGTTGGTTTAGCTTTGTTTAGGTCATATCTACATGGAAAACAAAGGTTGGGACCTTATAGCACATGCTAGCCCCCCGGTATACCCGCAGCGGGACTGTTACCCCTACACGTCCAAGAATCTACTAAGTGTTATCGCCCGCAGGTCTACCCCTGTAGCTTTCTTAGCACGAGGTTCAGACAACGCGCTTTTTTGTTGGTTTAGCTTTGTTTAGGTCATATCTACATGGAAAACAAAAGGTTGGGACCTTATAGCACATGCTAGCCCCCCGGTATACCCGCAGCGGGACTGTTACCCCTACATGTCCAGGAATCTACTAAGTGTTATCGCACGCATGTGAAGAAGGTCAGACCGGGGATCTAGACATTACATCCATGGACCTTCCACCACACTTGGACACATATACTAGGTCCACGTGCAAGTTCCAGTGGGATTCCGGAGCTCCGGCGGTCCTTTTCCAGCGAAACCCTAGTCGGTGGGGCCCGTGGGTCTACCCCTGTAGCTTTCTTAGTACGAGGTTCAGACAACGCGCTTTTTTGTTGATTTAGCTTTGTTTAGGTCATATCTACATGGAAAACAAAGGTTGGGACCTTATAGCACATGCTAGCCCCCCGGTATACTCGCAGCGGGACTGTTACCCCTACACGTCCAGGAATCTACTAAGTGTTATCGCACGCATGTGAAGAAGGTCAGACCGGGGATCTAGACATTACATCCATGGACCTTCCACCACACTTGGACACATATACTAGGTCCACGTGCAAGTTCCAGTGGGATTCCGGAGCTCCGGCGGTCCTTTTCCAGCGAAACCCTAGTCGGTGGGGCCCGCGGGTCTACCCCTGTAGCTTTCTTAGTACGAGGTTCAGACAACGCGCTTTTTTGTTGGTTTAGCTTTGTTTAGGTCATATCTACATGGAAAACAAAGGTTGGGAGCCTTATAGCACATGCTAGCCCCCCGGTATACCCGCAGCGGGACTGTTACCCCTACACGTCCAGGAATCTACTAAGTGTTATCGCCCGCAGGTCTACCCCTGTAGCTTTCTTAGTACGAGGTTCAGACAACGCGCTTTTTTGTTGAGTTAGCTTTGTTTAGGTCTATATCTACATGGAAAACAAAGGTTGGGACCTTATAGCACATGCTAGCCCCCCGGTATACCCGCAGCGGGACTGTTACCCCTACACGTCCAGGAATCTACTAAGTGTTATCGCACGCATGTGAAGAAGGTCAGACCGGGGATCTAGACATTACATCCATGGACCTTCCACCACACTTGGACACATATACTAGGTCCACGTGCAAGTTCCAGTGGGATTCCGGAGCTCCGGCGGTCCTTTTCCAGCGAAACCCTAGTCGGTGGGGCCCGCGGGTCTACCCCTGTAGCTTTCTTAGTACGAGGTTCAGACAACGCGCTTTTTTGTTGGTTTAGCTTTGTTTAGGTCATATCTACATGGAAAACAAAGGTTGGGACCTTATAGCACATGCTAGCCCCCCGGTATACCCGCAGCGGGACTGTTACCCCTACACGTCCAGAATCTACTAAGTGTTATCGCCCGCAGGTCTACCCCTGTAGCTTTCTTAGTACGAGGTTCAGACAACGCGCTTTTTTGTTGGTTTAGCTTTGTTTAGGTCATATCTACATGGAAAACAAAGGTTGGGACCTTATAGCACATGCTAGCCCCCCGGTATACCCGCAGCGGGACTGTTACCCCTACACGTCCAGGAATCTACTAAGTGTTATCGCACGCATGTGAAGAAGGTCAGACCGGGGATCTAGACATTACATCCATGGACCTTCCACCACACTTGGACACATATACTAGGTCCACGTGCAAGTTCCAGTGGGATTCCGGAGCTCCGGCGGTCCTTTTCCAGTGAAACCCTAGTCGGTGGGGCCCGTGGGTCTACCCCTGTAGCTTTCTTAGTACGAGGTTCAGACAACGCGCTTTTTTGTTGGTTTAGCTTTGTTTAGGTCATATCTACATGGAAAACAAAGGTTGGGACCTTATAGCACATGCTAGCCCCCCGGTATACCCGCAGCGGGACTGTTACCCCTACACGTCCAGGAATCTACTAAGTGTTATCGCACGCATGTGAAGAAGGTCAGACCGGGGATCTAGACATTACATCCATGGACCTTCCACCACACTTGGACACATATACTAGGTCCACGTGCAAGTTCCAGTGGGATTCCGGAGCTCCGGCGGTCCTTTTCCAGCGAAACCCTAGTCGGTGGGGCCCGTGGGTCTACCCCTGTAGCTTTCTTAGTACGAGGTTCAGACAACGCGCTTTTTTGTTGGTTTAGCTTTGTTTAGGTCATATCTACATGGAAAACAAAGGTTGGGACCTTATAGCACATGCTAGCCCCCCGGTATACCCGCAGCGGGACTGTTACCCCTACACGTCCAGGAATCTACTAAGTGTTATCGCACGCATGTGAAGAAGGTCAGACCGGGGATCTAGACATTGCATCCATGGACCTTCCACCACACTTGGACACATATACTAGGTCCACGTGCAAGTTCTAGTGGGATTCCGGAGCTCCGGCGGTCCTTTTCCAGCGAAACCCTAGTCGGTGGGGCCCGCGGGTCTAGCCCTGTAGCTTTCTTAGTACGAGGTTCAGACAACGCGCTTTTTTGTTGGTTTAGCTTTGTTTAGGTCATATCTACATGGAAAACAAAGGTTGGGACCTTATAGCACATGCTAGCCCCCCGGTATACCCGCAGCGGGACTGTTACCCCTACACGTCCAAGGAATCTACTAAGTGTTATCGCCCGCAGGTCTACCCCTGTAGCTTTCTTAGCACGAGGTTCAGACAACGCGCTTTTTTGTTGGTTTAGCTTTGTTTAGGTCATATCTACATGGAAAACAAAGGTTGGGACCTTATAGCACATGCTAGCCCCCCGGTATACCCGCAGCGGGACTGTTACCCCTACACGTCCAGGAATCTACTAAGTGTTATCGCACGCATGTGAAGAAGGTCAGACCGGGGATCTAGACATTACATCCATGGACCTTCCACCACACTTGGACACATATACTAGGTCCACGTGCAAGTTCCAGTGGGATTCCGTAGCTCCGGCGGTCCTTTTCCAGCGAAACCCTAGTCGGTGGGGCCCGTGGGTCTACCCCTGTAGCTTTCTTAGTACGAGGTTCAGACAACAGCGCTTTTTTGTTGATTTAGCTTTGTTTAGGTTATATCTACATGGAAAACAAAGGTTGGGACCTTATAGCACATGCTAGCCCCCCGGTATACTCGCAGCGGGACTGTTACCCCTACACGTCCAGGAATCTACTAAGTGTTATCGCACGCATGTGAAGAAGGTCAGACCGGGGATCTAGACATTACATCCATGGACCTTCCACCACACTTGGACACATATACTAGGTCCACGTGCAAGTTCCAGTGGGATTCCGGAGCTCCGGCGGTCCTTTTCCAGCGAAACCCTAGTCGGTGGGGCCCGCGGGTCTACCCCTGTAGCTTTCTTAGTACGAGGTTCAGACAACGCGCTTTTTTGTTGGTTTAGCTTTGTTTAGGTCATATCTACATGGAAAACAAAGGTTGGGACCTTATAGCACATGCTAGCCCCCGGTATACCCGCAGCGGGACTGTTACCCCTACACGTCCAGGAATCTACTAAGTGTTATCGCACGCATGTGAAGAAGGTCAGACCGGGGATCTAGACATTGCATCCATGGACCTTCCACCACACTTGGACACATATACTAGGTCCACGTGCAAGTTCCAGTGGGATTCCGGAGCTCCGGCGGTCCTTTTCCAGCGAAACCCTAGTCGGTGGGGCCCGTGGGTCTACCCCTGTAGCTTTCTTAGTACGAGGTTCAGACAACGCGCTTTTTTGTTGGTTTAGCTTTGTTTAGGTCATATCTACATGGAAAACAAAGGTTGGGACCTTATAGCACATGCTAGCCCCCCGGTATACCCGCAGCGGGACTGTTACCCCTACACGTCCAGGAATCTACTAAGTGTTATCGCACGCATGTGAAGAAGGTCAGACCGGGGATCTAGACATTACATCCATGGACCTTCCACCACACTTGGACACATATACTAGGTCCACGTGCAAGTTCCAGTGGGATTCCGGAGCTCCGGCGGTCCTTTTCCAGCGAAACCCTAGTCGGTGGGGCCCGTGGGTCTACCCCTGTAGCTTTCTTAGTACGAGGTTCAGACAACGCGCTTTTTTGTTGGTTTAGCTTTGTTTAGGTCATATCTACATGGAAAACAAAGGTTGGGACCTTATAGCACATGCTAGCCCCCCGGTATACCCGCAGCGGGACTGTTACCCCTACACGTCCAGGAATCTACTAAGTGTTATCGCACGCATGTGAAGAAGGTCAGACCGGGGATCTAGACATTGCATCCATGGACCTTCCACCACACTTGGACACATATACTAGGTCCACGTGCAAGTTCCAGTGGGATTCCGGAGCTCCGGCGGTCCTTTTCCAGCGAAACCCTAGTCGGTGGGGCCCGCGGGTCTAGCCCTGTAGCTTTCTTAGTACGAGGTTCAGACAACGCGCTTTTTTGTTGGTTTAGCTTTGTTTAGGTCATATCTACATGGAAAACAAAGGTTGGGACCTTATAGCACATGCTAGCCCCCCGGTATACCCGCAGCGGGACTGTTACCCCTACACGTCCAGGAATCTACTAAGTGTTATCGCCCGCAGGTCTACCCCTGTAGCTTTCTTAGCACGAGGTTCAGACAACGCGCTTTTTTGTTGGTTTAGCTTTGTTTAGGTCATATCTACATGGAAAACAAAGGTTGGGACCTTATAGCACATGCTAGCCCCCCGGTATACCCGCAGCGGGACTGTTACCCCTACACGTCCAGGAATCTACTAAGTGTTATCGCACGCATGTGAAGAAGGTCAGACCGGGATCTAGACATTACATCCATGGACCTTCCACCACACTTGGACACATATACTAGGTCCACGTGCAAGTTCCAGTGGGATTCCGGAGCTCCGGCGGTCCTTTTCCAGCGAAACCCTAGTCGGTGGGGCCCGTGGGTCTACCCCTGTAGCTTTCTTAGTACGAGGTTCAGACAACGCGCTTTTTTGTTGGTTTAGCTTTGTTTAGGTCATATCTACATGGAAAACAAAGGTTGGGACCTTATAGCACATGCTAGCCCCCGGTATACCCGCAGCGGGACTGTTACCCCTACACGTCCAGGAATCTACTAAGTGTTATCGCACGCATGTGAAGAAGGTCAGACCGGGGATCTAGACATTGCATCCATGGACCTTCCACCACACTTGGACACATATACTAGGTCCACGTGCAAGTTCCAGTGGGATTCCGGAGCTCCGGCGGTCCTTTTCCAGCGAAACCCTAGTCGGTGGGGCCCGCGGGTCTAGCCCTGTAGCTTTCTTAGTACGAGGTTCAGACAACGCGCTTTTTTGTTGGTTTAGCTTTGTTTAGGTCATATCTACATGGAAAACAAAGGTTGGGACCTTATAGCACATGCTAGCCCCCCGGTATACCCGCAGCGGGACTGTTACCCCTACACGTCCAGGAATCTACTAAGTGTTATCGCCCGCAGGTCTACCCCTGTAGCTTTCTTAGCACGAGGTTCAGACAACGCGCTTTTTTGTTGGTTTAGCTTTGTTTAGGTCATATCTACATGGAAAACAAAGGTTGGGACCTTATAGCACATGCTAGCCCCCCGGTATACCCGCAGCGGGACTGTTACCCCTACACGTCCAGGAATCTACTAAGTGTTATCGCACGCATGTGAAGAAGGTCAGACCGGGGATCTAGACATTACATCCATGGACCTTCCACCACACTTGGACACATATACTAGGTCCACGTGCAAGTTCCAGTGGGATTCCGTAGCTCCGGCGGTCCTTTTCCAGCGAAACCCTAGTCGGTGGGGCCCGTGGGTCTACCCCTGTAGCTTTCTTAGTACGAGGTTCAGACAACGCGCTTTTTGTTGATTTAGCTTTGTTTAGGTCATATCTACATGGAAAACAAAGGTTGGGACCTTATAGCACATGCTAGCCCCCCGGTATACCCGCAGCGGGACTGTTACCCCTACACGTCCAGGAATCTACTAAGTGTTATCGCACGCATGTGAAGAAGGTCAGACCGGGGATCTAGACATTACATCCATGGACCTTCCACCACACTTGGACACATATACTAGGTCCACGTGCAAGTTCCAGTGGGATTCCGGAGCTCCGGCGGTCCTTTTCCAGCGAAACCCTAGTCGGTGGGGCCCGCGGGTCTACCCCTGTAGCTTTCTTAGTACGAGGTTCAGACAACGCGCTTTTTTGTTGGTTTAGCTTTGTTTAGGTCATATCTACATGGAAAACAAAGGTTGGGACCTTATAGCACATGCTAGCCCCCCGGTATACCCGCAGCGGGACTGTTACCCCTACACGTCCAGGAATCTACTAAGTGTTATCGCACGCATGTGAAGAAGGTCAGACCGGGGATCTAGACATTGCATCCATGGACCTTCCACCACACTTGGACACATATACTAGGTCCACGTGCAAGTTCCAGTGGGATTCCGGAGCTCCGGCGGTCCTTTTCCAGCGAAACCCTAGTCGGTGGGGCCCGTGGGTCTACCCCTGTAGCTTTCTTAGTACGAGGTTCAGACAACGCGCTTTTTTGTTGGTTTAGCTTTGTTTAGGTCATATCTACATGGAAAACAAAGGTTGGGACCTTATAGCACATGCTAGCCCCCCGGTATACCCGCAGCGGGACTGTTACCCCTACACGTCCAGGAATCTACTAAGTGTTATCGCACGCATGTGAAGAAGGTCAGACCGGGGATCTAGACATTGCATCCATGGACCTTCCACCACACTTGGACACATATACTAGGTCCACGTGCAAGTTCCAGTGGGATTCCGGAGCTCCGGCGGTCCTTTTCCAGCGAAACCCTAGTCGGTGGGGCCCGCGGGTCTACCCCTGTAGCTTTCTTAGTACGAGGTTCAGACAACGCGCTTTTTTGTTGGTTTAGCTTTGTTTAGGTCATATCTACATGGAAAACAAAGGTTGGGACCTTATAGCACATGCTAGCCCCCCGGTATACCCGCAGCGGGACTGTTACCCCTACACGTCCAAGGAATCTACTAAGTGTTATCGCCCGCAGGTCTACCCCTGTAGCTTTCTTAGTACGAGGTTCAGACAACGCGCTTTTTTGTTGGTTTAGCTTTGTTTAGGTCATATCTACATGGAAAACAAAGGTTGGGACCTTATAGCACATGCTAGCCCCCCGGTATACCCGCAGCGGGACTGTTACCCCTACACTGTCCAGGAATCTACTAAGTGTTATCGCACGCATGTGAAGAAGGTCAGACCGGGGATCTAGACATTACATCCATGGACCTTCCACCACACTTGGACACATATACTAGGTCCACGTGCAAGTTCCAGTGGGATTCCGTAGCTCCGGCGGTCCTTTTCCAGCGAAACCCTAGTCGGTGGGGCCCGTGGGTCTACCCCTGTAGCTTTCTTAGTACGAGGTTCAGACAACGCGCTTTTTTGTTGGTTTAGCTTTGTTTAGGTCATATCTACATGGAAAACAAAGGTTGGGACCTTATAGCACATGCTAGCCCCCCGGTATACCCGCAGCGGGACTGTTACCCCTACACGTCCAGGAATCTACTAAGTGTTATCGCACGCATGTGAAGAAGGTCAGACCGGGGATCTAGACATTACATCCATGGACCTTCCACCACACTTGGACACATATACTAGGTCCACGTGCAAGTTCCAGTGGGATTCCGGAGCTCCGGCGGTCCTTTTCCAGCGAAACCCTAGTCGGTGGGGCCCGCGGGTCTACCCCTGTAGCTTTCTTAGTACGAGGTTCAGACAACGCGCTTTTTTGTTGGTTTAGCTTTGTTTAGGTCATATCTACATGGAAAACAAAGGTTGGGACCTTATAGCACATGCTAGCCCCCCGGTATACCCGCAGCGGGACTGTTACCCCTACACGTCCAGGAATCTACTAAGTGTTATCGCCCGCAGGTCTACCCCTGTAGCTTTCTTAGTACGAGGTTCAGACAACGCGCTTTTTTGTTGGTTTAGCTTTGTTTAGGTCATATCTACATGGAAAACAAAGGTTGGGACCTTATAGCACATGCTAGCCCCCGGTATACCCGCAGCGGGACTGTTACCCCTACACGTCCAGGAATCTACTAAGTGTTATCGCACGCATGTGAAGAAGGTCAGACCGGGGATCTAGACATTACATCCATGGACCTTCCACCACACTTGGACACATATACTAGGTCCACGTGCAAGTTCCAGTGGGATTCCGGAGCTCCGGCGGTCCTTTTCCAGCGAAACCCTAGTCGGTGGGGCCCGTGGGTCTACCCCTGTAGCTTTCTTAGTACGAGGTTCAGACAACGCGCTTTTTTGTTGGTTTAGCTTTGTTTAGGTCATATCTACATGGAAAACAAAGGTTGGGACCTTATAGCACATGCTAGCCCCCCGGTATACCCGCAGCGGGACTGTTACCCCTACACGTCCAGGAATCTACTAAGTGTTATCGCACGCATGTGAAGAAGGTCAGACCGGGGATCTAGACATTACATCCATGGACCTTCCACCACACTTGGACACATATACTAGGTCCACGTGCAAGTTCCAGTGGGATTCCGGAGCTCCGGCGGTCCTTTTCCAGCGAAACCCTAGTCGGTGGGGGCCCGTGGGTCTACCCCTGTAGCTTTCTTAGTACGAGGTTCAGACAACGCGCTTTTTTGTTGGTTTAGCTTTGTTTAGGTCATATCTACATGGAAAACAAAGGTTGGGACCTTATAGCACATGCTAGCCCCCCGGTATACCCGCAGCGGGACTGTTACCCCTACACGTCCAGGAATCTACTAAGTGTTATCGCACGCATGTGAAGAAGGTCAGACCGGGGATCTAGACATTACATCCATGGACCTTCCACCACACTTGGACACATATACTAGGTCCACGTGCAAGTTCCAGTGGGATTCCGGAGCTCCGGCGGTCCTTTTCCAGCGAAACCCTAGTCGGTGGGGCCCGTGGGTCTACCCCTGTAGCTTTCTTAGTACGAGGTTCAGACAACGCGCTTTTTTGTTGGTTTAGCTTTGTTTAGGTCATATCTACATGGAAAACAAAGGTTGGGACCTTATAGCACATGCTAGCCCCCCGGTATACCCGCAGCGGGACTGTTACCCCTACACGTCCAGGAATCTACTAAGTGTTATCGCACGCATGTGAAGAAGGTCAGACCGGGGATCTAGACATTACATCCATGGACCTTCCACCACACTTGGACACATATACTAGGTCCACGTGCAAGTTCCAGTGGGATTCCGGAGCTCCGGCGGTCCTTTTCCAGCGAAACCCTAGTCGGTGGGGCCCGTGGGTCTACCCCTGTAGCTTTCTTAGTACGAGGTTCAGACAACGCGCTTTTTTGTTGGTTTAGCTTTGTTTAGGTCATATCTACATGGAAAACAAAGGTTGGGACCTTATAGCACATGCTAGCCCCCCGGTATACCCGCAGCGGGACTGTTACCCCTACACGTCCAGGAATCTACTAAGTGTTATCGCACGCATGTGAAGAAGGTCAGACCGGGGATCTAGACATTACATCCATGGACCTTCCACCACACTTGGACACATATACTAGGTCCACGTGCAAGTTCCAGTGGGATTCCGGAGCTCCGGCGGTCCTTTTCCAGCGAAACCCTAGTCGGTGGGGCCCGCGGGTCTACCCCTGTAGCTTTCTAGTACGAGGTTCAGACAACGCGCTTTTTTGTTGGTTTAGCTTTGTTTAGGTCATATCTACATGGAAAACAAAGGTTGGGACCTTATAGCACATGCTAGCCCCCCCGGTATACCCGCAGCGGGACTGTTACCACCTACACGTCCAGGAATCTACTAAGTGTTATCGCCCGCAGGTCTACCCCTGTAGCTTTCTTAGTACGAGGTTCAGACAACGCGCTTTTTGTGGTTTAGCTTTGTTAGGTCATATCTACATGGAAAACAAAGGTTGGGACCTTATAGCACATGCTAGCCCCCCGGTATACTCCGCAGCGGGACTGTTACCCCTACACGTCCAGGAATCTACTAAGTGTTATCGCACGCATGTGAAGAAGGTCAGACCGGGGATCTAGACATTACATCCATGGACCTTCCACCACACTTGGACACATATACTAGGTCCACGTGCAAGTTACAGTGGGATTCCGGAGCTCCAGCGGTCCTTTTCCAGCGAAACCCTAGTCGGTGGGGCCCGTGGGTCTACCCCTGTAGCTTTCTTAGTACGAGGTTCAGACAACGCGCTTTTTTGTTGGTTTAGCTTTGTTTAGGTCATATCTACATGGAAAACAAGGTTTGGGACCTTATAGCACATGCTAGCCCCCCGGTTATACCCGCAGCGGGACTGTTACCCCTACACGTCCAGGAATCTACTAAGTGTTATCGCACGCATGTGAAGAAGGTCAGACCGGGGATCTAGACATTAACATCCATGGACCTTGCACCACACTTGGACACATATACTAGGTCCACGTGCAAGTTCAATGGGATTCCGGAGCTCCGGCGTCCTTTTCCAGCGAAACCCTAGTCGGGGGGCCCGCGGGTCTACCCCTGTAGCTTTCTTAGTACGAGGTTCAGACAACGCGCTTTTTTGTTGGTTTAGCTTTGTTTAGGTCATATCTACATGGAAAACAAAGGTTGGGACCTTATAGCACATGCTAGCCCCCCGGTATACCCGCAGCGGGACTGTTACCCCTACACGTCCAGAATCTACTAAGTGTTATCGCCCCGCAGGTCTACCCCTGTAGCTTTCTTAGTACGAGGTTCAGACAACGCGCTTTTTTGTTGGTTTAGCTTTGTTTAGGTCATATCTACATGAAAACAAGGTTGGGACCTTATAGCACATGCTAGCCCCCCGGTATACCCGCAGCGGGACTGTTACCCCTACACGTCCAGGAATCTACTAAGTGTTATCGCACGCATGTGAAGAAGGTCAGACCGGGGATCTAGACATTACATCCATGGACCTTCCACCACACTGGACACATATACTAGGTCCACGTGCAAGTTCCAGTGGGATTCCGGAGCTCGGCGGTCCTTTTCCAGCGAAACCCTAGTCGGTGGGGCCCGTGGGTCTACCCCTGTAGCTTTCTTAGTACGAGGTTCAGACACGCGCTTTTTTGTTGGTTTAGCTTTGTTTAGGTCATATCTACATGGAAAACAAAGGTTGGGACCTTATAGCACATGCTAGCCCCCCGGTATACCGCAGCGGGACTGTTACCCCTACACGTCCAGGAATCTACTAAGTGTTATCGCACGCATGTGAAGAAGGTCAGACCGGGGATCTAGACATTACATCCATGGACCTTCCACCACACTTGGACACATATACTAGGTCCACGTGCAAGTTCCAGTGGGATTCCGGAGCTCCGGCGGTCCTTTTCCAGCGAAACCCTAGTCGGTGGGGCCCGCGGGTCTACCCCTGTAGCTTTCTTAGTACGAGGTTCAGACAACGCGCTTTTTTGTTGGTTTAGCTTTTT